>BGPR01012587.1:17404-43808 GCA_013235015.1 Araneus ventricosus | reverse complement strand
CGTATGATTTAACATGCACCACGCCACATACGCGGCGGATCTTCAGTGGAATCGGGTTTCCAACCTTGAACTTACGGTTCCGACGCCGAAATCTTACCACTAGACCACCGCGGCTGAACCCTTTGACGGATTTCGCATAAGATTCGATACTGATCTACAATTTTGGTGTTAGAACCACATACCATATTTCAGTTGTCTAGATCGTTCTTTTTTATCATTTTTACATTCAAACATAATTCCAAAAAAAAAAAAATATTCTGACTGAGGGAGGTCTAAGACGCGATGAGTCACCAAAATCTCGAGGTCAAAAAATTTGACGATTGCGATTTTTCTCCTTGTATCCTTCTCAGTGGTGAATCCAGAATTTGGGTCGGGGGGGGGGGCCCCCGGGCTGAGGTATAAAAAGTTTTGTATACAAATGTCAAATGTTATGGCTTATGTCAACCAAAACACTATAACTTTACAGACTTTACTCACCTGACAGTAAGAATCGTTAAGAACACTACAATACATTCGATAATTTGACAAAAAAAACACAATGAAATAACTCGCAAAAACATGTTTTTGACCGTGTCGAAGCTGCAAATATCAGTGGAATGACTACGAAAGTGGGAAAATTTTCGAGCCTGTCAAAAGCCAGGAAGAAATGTTTTCCCTTTTTCTAAAGGGAGATTTAAAAAAAAACAGCTGCAGTGATTTAAAATAAAATAAAGAATTCTGGTCTAGATCGGGGGGCGCTGCAGTCCGATCCCCGGATTCGCCACTGATCATGCATTAAAGAAAGTGCGGCTGCAGAAACACGAATAGTACATGTTGTGGGACTGCAACCTGGGTTAGGGTGCGTATGTTTCCCTTAAGCTCGCCAATTGTTTGTCGCCAAGAGAGAGTGCCAGAACATTTGTTTTGGATGCGAGTTGAAAATTCTTTCAGCGTCGTTTGCGCATGCGCCACCAGTGATTCGTTTACCGGTCTACGGCAGATGCCCTTAATTTCGCCTCATTTCCATTTATCCACTGTCTGCTCTCTTCTATTTAATTGGTCGGCGTACGAATTTGAATAACACTTCGTTTCGAAATTTTTGATCATTTACCAAACGATTTTTTTCAATAACTGTTCAGCTTCTCTTCTAAAGATTTTCTTGCATTGAGTTTGCTAATTCTCTTTCTCTGTGTTGCTGATTATGGCTTCCAAATATCGAAAAAGAAATGTTTTTTCTGGAAACAATGGTTCCCTTGCTACGTTTCATCATCTTCAGACGTCGTGTTTTGCCTGTGTGTTTCGTTTCTCAATGAAAAAGCGAAGCTACGAGGGACCCGCTTTGCTGAAAGCGAAGGCGCTGATGTTTTTTTTTAAGTTAAAAAATTTTACCTGATACACATTTGCAATGCCGAAGGTATTGCGTGCTCAATCTCTCGTTTTGAGACAGGGTTGCCAGATCAAAATAGCAAAATAAGGCCAAACCTTCTTAAAAATAAGGCCAAAAGAGGCCAAATTGACTGAAAACCTCATTTGATATTAGAAAAAATGCTACCCTTCATGAAAACGAGTTTCATTTGATAGGCATATGTTCAATGCCCTATTATTAAACTAAAATTTAAGTGAAAGAAATTTAAAACATCTTTGTTCTATTCAGGAGCTATTTCGTTTGACAGCTCATTATATATCATTTGAAATGTGTAATATCAAAAATTTATTAAAAAACAATAGAATAAGTAATTAAAAATTGTTCGAAAAGTCATTAACGAAAATAAAGCCAAAAAAGGCCAAAATTGAATTTAAGGCCAAATGAAAATTTTTAAGGCCAAGAGCTTTGATAAAAGGCCAAATTTCCATAATTTGGTTTTAAAAAGGCGAAAATGGCAACCCTGTTTTGAGATGCCGTAGGCATCGAATGCTCAAGAGACCTATAAAAACTCACTGCGCATCCTAAATAGCGTTTGACATGCGCAGTGAGTTTCTTTGGCAAATAAAATTGCCCCAAAGAAAATTGGCGAGAAAATAGTACGCGCCCTAAACTCCAGGTTTGCCCATGTTCGTAAAAACATTTACTGTTTTGTTACTGATATGAA
The DNA here is from genome assembly GCA_013235015.1 of Araneus ventricosus. Lineage (NCBI taxonomy): Eukaryota > Metazoa > Arthropoda > Arachnida > Araneae > Araneidae > Araneus > Araneus ventricosus. The sequence continues at coordinate 41,739 of BGPR01012587.1, read as the reverse complement.
GAGATATCTAGAAGATCCAACTGCAGTTAAAACTCGGGACTAGTTGCAGATTCAACTTTTGTGTCGCCAGCCATTTTATGCACGCACATTACAGAGTAAGGCATTGCAATGGCGTGACGATTTCGATTATAAAAACATACTCCATATCAAAAAATAAATCCGTTTTGGATCTGGAGAATAAAATTATAATACCCAAGTTTTTGCTTAAATAGAAATTCGCATGACGAAGACGCTTTGTTTATTTTATTTTCGCGGCAGTTTGAATTTTCACATAACAATCACGCGCATTAGATTCGTTTCGGGGAACAACTTTTTTTGCTCATCACGTGACGATAAGCTTAAAATTGAATTTGTTCAAAAATGTCACGCGATTTACCTTCTGAATTACTCTTCAATATGTCATTAATTGTATACAAGAGGACACTATGAAGTTGAGTTTAGATTTACATAACATTTTGAAGCAAACACGAGGGCTATTTAAAACGGACCTCATCATTCTGAACCGCGGCCAAATGACTAGGGTGACACCCGAGCAGACAGTCTTTCCTCAAACTTTCACACCACATCAGCGCGAGGGCATTTGCCCTTCGACATCAGAATCAACCCTCTGACTGTGCAATTTTTTTAAATCACTAGTTAAATACAACGTTTGGAAACGAGTTGAAATACCGTTGAGCCAAGCGAGATGTTATTTATATGCAAAGCTTTATTAGTATGATATAATCCAACGCCATAAAAGCAGTAAGTAAACACATTAGCCGGTGAAAACCGCAAGCTTCAGCAGAAAATAGACCTGCTTCCAACTCGTGGAAATCGAGGGATACGTAGTCAGAGGGTTAGCTCTCCGTTAGCGTCAATTTTTTTTTTTCATCCTTAAATGATAGCAATATATCTCGCGGATATAAAATCTATAATATGATATTATTCATCAGCTGCAATACCGGCATAACTCGAAAAATACGAAATTTGAGTTATGACAACTCCCAACAGTTTACCTTCACTATTCATGGCAAATTGCCTTCTGTATGGCTTAAAAGAATTCCTATGAATTCTTTTGGTAATCCTTAATCCAACAATTAAGCGTAGGATTCCTGTAATTCAGCGAACCAACGAAATCTTTAAACACGTTTTTATCTCAAAACTTCATTTTTCGAATAGCATTAGTATTGCAGCCGATGAACGACGTGTTCCTCCGGTTTTCATATTTCCCCCCCCCCTTTATAACTACAGTGGAACCTCGGGAATCCGAACTTCAAGTATCCGAAATTTGTAATGATCCGGACATCATTCATTGGTATTTCAGAATGAATACAGTAACTTAATGAGTAGAAACAAAATCGGTTAGCTTCTTTTGCGTAAGGAACTAAACCTGATTGACGATGCGAATCGCCGCTAGCTCGGAGTACCCAAAAGTTAATACTCTACTACGTTCTGGTATTTCAAGAATAACTTTCCGAATTTCTCAAAATCCGAACAGAGGTCAGGCCCAATTCGTTCGAATTCCCGAGGTTCTACTGTATTATAATTAGTCCTAATGAGAATTTAAATTAGTATTCTGTAACAAAAATTCATATTACAAGGCGTTTAAAACAGTTAATAGATGCAAATTGCATGCGTATCCATCGGATATTGTGACTAACGGAGGGATAAGGAACACCAGGACAACATACACGGCGGATACTTGAAGGAATCGGGTTTCGAACCCGTCCCGTAACGAAACCTCGACATCTTCAACCCATTGCGCACCCAGAGACAAAACGAGGTTAGGTTAGATTAAAGTCCCGTTTTGAAGCAACACGAGGGCTATTTAGAGACTGACCTCGTAATTTTGAACAGCGGTCAGATGACGAGGACGACACCTGAGCTGGCACCCCCTCTCCAAACTTCCGCGACACACCAACGGGGGGACGTTTGACCACTACGTATGATTTAGCGTGCAACAGGCCTCATACATGGCGGATCTTCAGTGGAATCGGGTTTTAAACCTGCGACCCTCCGGTCCCGAGGTCGAGACCTTACCACTAGGCCACCGCGGCCTCCAGAGACATCACGAAGAACACGGTGTAAGGATAAAGAGTTCAATTTTTGCGGCTGACTTGTTTTATTAAAGTTAATAAAAAATATTCTATTCTACATAATAAGCATCACATCCACTGTAAAACATATCTTCTATGGTATCGTTATTTTCGCCGTTAAAAAACGAAAAATTCTCTAGCCCTAAAGTAAAACCCATTTCTTTCCTGGCAAGTAAAAATTTACAAAACACTTTCCAAGAACATGACTTAGTTCCTGAATAAATTCTAGATAGGTATTTATAACTAAATTTAGTAAAAATAGTTTTTAAAAGCACTTTCGTTATTGTACTAGAAATATTTTTTCTACTTTTTAGTTCTTAATTTTTAAGTCATTTTTTTTAAATATCGTGGATTTCTGAAATCAATTTTACGCCACGGGTTGAAATTAAAATTTGATTATATTCATCGATCAACTGAAAATTATTAAATTTAGAAAATATTGAAAAAGTATATTGTTATTTAGAAAACACAAATGAGCAAAATTTTAAAACTTCAACTAACTGAAAAATCGGTTGCAAAATTTCATCTTTAGAAACATGAGGCAAGCCAAGTTAAATAAGAGTTATATATAAAAAAATTGACGAGAGGCCGTCTCTGCGAAACGGCCACTGGGATTGAGGGGCGTAGACTTACTTACCTTACTCAACTGTGACTTTCTGTGACTAAAGTAGCTCTATGTGACTATTAACTCTATAGTCACTATTAGTCTAGTCTATATTAATCTAGTGTCTATATGACTATCTTTGTAAAGTTCTTCGTAATTTTCACCAACTGTGCAACTCGACTGTGACTAAACCGTAATTACAAATTCTAAAATTATTTTTGCAATCTTCAATGACTACCTTTCTCTGTTAAATGAAACTAAAACCAACTCTCTATATTATTTGGTTGCGGGGCTATAAGCGCTTAACTTTAGCGCGAAATTCGACGTATTTCAACAACTCTTGAGTAATATTTTGCACGATCGATGATTGAATTGTCTTAGTCCACGCGCGTCGGTCACTGTCATCAAAATTTTTCGTGATTTTCACCAACTTTACAGCTCTACTATGACTAAGCTGTAATTACAAATTCTAAAATTATTTTTGCAATCTTCAATGCCAATCTTTTTATGTTAAATGAAGCTAAAACCAAATATGTTATTTAGTTGAGGAGCTATAAGCGTTTAACTTTAGCGCGAAAAGCGCCATAATTTTTTCCTTTTCCGACACACCATTAGACCACTATGGAGAGACGTAAGTCTACGTCAAAACTGATTTCACAGTTATGGAATCAATTTATGTGACGTCGTCCCACTGGGGGGGAGGACGACGAGTTCGTGGATGAGAAGGCCCCGGATAAGTAATCGGTTTCCCGCTCCCCCGGTGGGTATAGTAATGGTGGTGTGATCGTAGGGCCCACCTCCGAAGACAGGTCGCACCCCCATAAAGGGGGGGGGGTCTCTTAATGAGAGCTATTTTGCGGTCGACTTCAGTGCCCGATTTTCTGTCTCGGCGGCCGGTCTTTCAGATCCATCGGACGGCTTCGAGTTAGGTCGGGGTGTTTCGATATGAATTCACGTGACGCCACAGTAACAAGACAAATTCAACTGCGCATGCCATCTAACTTTACTTTGTTTTACTCTGCATGGTTGTGAGGTCCTTTCTCTCTTGCATCAAAATGGGCAATGGATTCCAAAAGTTAATCTACAAAGCCGACACCTGAGCTGGCACCGTCCTCTCTAAACTTTCACACCACATCAACAGAAGGTCGTATAATCTTGCTGAAAACATTAGCATCAGAAGAATAATATGGGAAAACATAATCTGTGACCGATATATTTTCTTTAATATATTTGTGATGATTCTGTGGTATTTTTATAAAGATTTCACGATAAATAATTAGTTTATAAAGAACAATTATTATAACTTTTTCTAAACTTGCAAATAATACTTAAGCTGTAAAAAATGTTTAACTTAGTTTCGTCGATAAAAAAACATTTAGTCAAATTTGGGCAGCGCAATTTTTCTAACATTATTTATTTTTTCTTTTAATAAGCGCAATTTCTTCTGTAAACATTTGCACTTCCGCAATTTTATTGAAATTCTAATATCATTCAAAGTCTTCCAAATAAGTTGTAAAACGTTTTATAATCATAATAGTTTTCCTGGAGCCAGTGACCAAGTTATACTAATCTTCGTTTTATCGTTATCCTTAGAGCTTATGCAGCATTTGTTTACAACCAGTTCGGCACAAATATTTAGATAAAAAGCAAAAACACGAGATAGCTTTATCGACATTCCAAGCTTTTGATTCGTTTAACAAGCTGGTAAATTCATAGCGATTGAAAAAGTTGTGAAAGGGGAAATGTTTTACCAAATGAACTGAACTAATTTTAATAATATGCTACGATAAACATTCATTTTTAATATATAATTCTAAATTTAACAGATGTTATATAGCTCGCTATCTGGTTGTAAGCCATATTATATCTCGACGTCTATTAAAAAAAGATTTTTCCTTCCTTTTTCATATACAAAGCACAGGTAGAAAAGAAATAATTAGAAAAAAAAGTTATTTTTGAAATTTTAATAAATATCGACGTTTAAGACCTCCTTAATTCTGCAAAGATATTTTTAAAAAATATTTACTAGTTACTTTAAAGGCCTATAATCTCACATAATGTATAAATTATTTTTAGCTAAAAGGTACGGTTGGTTTTTATAATGGCTTATACCACTTCAGTGATATTCTTATATTGAAATATACGAGAATAAGTGTTCTCATCATGCCTTTCACATAAACTTAAACAATAACAAACGACGCGTTTTGTGATTAAATTCATACTACCAGAGCTGGATTTACACATTTCTACGCCAAGGCGAAAACCCCCTCCCCTCTCAAAAAGTTAATATTTAATTTTCAATTTAATACACGATAGTTTATTTTTGAAACACTATCTTTTAATACTATCTTTGACCACATTAAATTTTTAATTCAAAATTACACTACTAATTTAATAGCATAATAATAACGTCTATAAAAATATTCTAATTCTTGAAATCGTTTGAAATACCCAACAAAACTTCTTTCTTCACGCTGTTATCCCTGAATGGGTTGAAGGGTCATTGAAGGAGACATATTTCTAAATTTCTCTCAATGCGAATAAGTTCAACGGCAGGAGACGATAAGTTTCACAGAAGACAAAAAATGTATAGCTCACTACATTTAATGCAACGAATGTAAATTTTAAAAACATTGCTTTATATGACCTTTTGAAAAAAAGTGTAAATATTTGGTGTTATTTCTTTTGCACATGCATCATCTGACCGCTGTGCCCTAGGCTAGCCCTATGGGAAGTCTAGTCCTGAATAATACAGTAAAGTACCTCTAGACCTCTTCCCAAATGACCGACTGGCACAAAATTTGATATATATATACAATCCAGGTCAGTGGCGAATCCAGGATTCGGGTCTGGAGGTGCCTGAGGTCATAAAAATTTTGTATCGTAGTGACGAATGTCAAACCTCATGGCTTATGTAAACCAAAACACTTGAACTTTACAGGCTTTCCTCACCTAACGATAAGAACCATAAAGAACACTACAATACTTTTGATAATTTAATAAAAAATATTTTCGTCCGCGGTCAACGCTACAAGTACAAGTGGAATGTTTAGAAAAGTAGGAAAATTTTCGAGCCTGTGAAGCCAGAAAGCAATGTTGTCACAATTTTATTATTTTTTTAATGAAAATTAAAAACAAACAATTGCAGTGATTTTAAATAACATCAAGAATTTTGTGTAGCTCAGGGGCTGCAGCCCGATAGCCCCCCCCCCTCCCGGATTCGCCATTGATTCAGGTGTCAAGACCGCATTCCAAATTTCATCTATCTAGCTTGTTCAGCTTTTGAATTATCAGGTTCACATGCATTCAGACCAACTGATAGATTTTCCACAGACGGATTTCATTCGAAATTTCATAGAAATCTACAATTTTGTTGTTAAATTCACATACCGAAATTCATTCGTCCATCTCGTTCCGTTTCTAATTTGCCGTGTTCAAAAACAGACAATTTCAAAAATGCTTTTTCTGGGTATTCTTAAACGTAAAACATCTTCTATGCAAAGGTAAGTTTACAAAAATGCTTGATTTCTGGTTTAACATAAAACACCAAAAAATTAAAATATTAAATCGTATTTTACAATATTCCAAAAAATGTTTCTATAACAGGTGGAAATTATAATTTTTAGTATGATAATTTCCAACAATAATAAGCAACAACCGTAACGCTTTTAATCCAAAATGCTCTGAACAAAGCCTTGATTTATAAGCCGGTGTTCTAAATGCACAGCATTATCAATTCTTATTTTCAAGAAAATTCGGTAAGGACAATTCACTCTCATTTGGAGATCAGTGAGGAAATTTAATGTTCCTAAAATGTAAGAATTTGTTTATTTAACAGTTTTACATTTATTCCGAAAATTTTTTATCACCAAAATGTTTCAATTGCTAAAAGAAAACATGTGCAATTCACAGAACGTATAAACTGTTTTTGTAAAGCGATTTTCTTAATGCACATAATTTTCGTTTTCCTGTATTCAAACTAAAACATTAAATTTTTCTAAATAATTTTAATCTATATAATGTTGATTAGTTTTACTTCGAATAATTTTGTCATAAATATCTGAATATGATGATTATGTTTCTCAAGTAAGTATATCATATTATTTTAAAAATTCTAAAAGAAAAACACTAAAGAGTTATTTGATACAAAATTTAATTGTATGCAACTGATTGCATCACATTTTTCTGATTAACAATTAAAGTTATTTTAAGAAACGACTTTTCACACACTATGAACATTTTAAAATGAAATATTTTCTTATATAATCAGTTATATCCATAAATAATATAACTTTCTAACGGAATATTTGCATAAAAGTGTTCAAATGATAATTTTATTCTCTCATTGCATTACGATATAAAAAAATATTGCAAAATATTAACTTACCAGCTAATAATCCAGACTGTAATATCTAATCCATAAACGTATTTCCTTTCACAAAAAGCTTTTCAAACAATATCCAATTTGACCCGGAAGTCATCTGTAGGCACAATACCTATAATGCATAAACATATGAGCCAGTTTTATTGACAGTATTTCCCGTACTCACAGGCACGCTGCTTTGGTTTACAAAAACACAACACGCAAACTTCATATACGACCGTAAAGAACTCACTTTTTCGAATGATACTTTCCAAACGTGCTTCTACTCACCGAAACTTCGTGAACTTATTTCATTGGTTGAAAATCCTGTCAAGAGAGTTACATTTCCTCTCCATAGATGGCGCTGATTAGAATTTTATTATTTTCTTATTTTTGGTTCACGCAAGTTTTTGTGAGCTAAGTATTGTTTGGGTTGTTTTTTTTCCCCGCTGTGTTGATAATAGAGAAGTACTTGTTCGTTTCTTAAATTACCTATAAAAAAGATGGGAGGGGAAAGAAGTAGGCTAAGGAGGAAGTAAAGCTAAGAAAGGATATTTTCTGTTTCGCCCATGGAAGGCTATCTCGTAAAATGGATGGATTGTTTTTATTGGACAAACTTGAACATTTTTTTTTTCTACTTGCAGTTCTTGCAGATACATTGTAAAATGGAGACTTGTGTTTCGAGAATGAAAATTATTTCCGGATATTTTGCATTAAGCGATAATATTATTTCGATTTTAACTATAAAAGCCAGTTTTTTAGAAGCATATGCCTGCAGTCAAATATTTTAGCATGCGAAATTCTGAATTTTAGCTAAGAAGAATACCTTTTCTGAACTTAAACACTTTTTTTCAGTTTTACTTTCAGTTCCTACAGATACTTTGTAAAATAGAGATGTGTTTTCAGAAAAATATGCTTGAATGTCCGTTCCTCGACTTTCTCGCATACGTCTACAATTTGGCGCGTTTTGTGTTTAGCTTCGTTTAGCAGGAAATATAATCGGGTACGGATTTGTGTGAACATTTTTTTCTTTGTCGATAGAATCCAAACCCGATTCCACTGACGATCCGCCGTGTATGAGGCCTGTTAAACGTTAAATCATACTTAGTGGCCAAACGTCCTCCCGTTGGTGTGGCGTGGAAGCTTGGAGGGGGGTGCCAATTCAGGTGTCGTCCTCGTCATCTGACCGCGGTTCAAAATTACGAGGTCCGTCCCAAAATAGCCCCAGTGTTGCTTCAAAACGGGACGTTAATATAGCTAAACTAAACCGACCCAAAAAAAGTATTGCCTTGTTTTTTACTTATCAACAGTGCTAACATTATTTCATAGTAATAAAATAAAGTTAACTTCTGAAGAATTCTATTTCTCAACTTGACGAAACAAAGAGTATGGCCTCCTAATATGACAATTGTGGATGAATTATTCTGATAAAAAAATAGTGAAAACAATAGCAAAATGTAATATTTATACTTTTTTTAATCTCTGACAGAATTTAAATTTCTTAAAAAATAACTCACCATTTCGTTATTTCTAAATATTATTTTGTAGAATATACATTCGCAGAATTTCTCGCTCGACTTGTAAGGAGAAATCTGGGGAACACTTTCCCCCACTCATCCCAAAAGTTTAGGGGTTTATTTTTCATAACCTCTCTTTGAAGGTCGTCCATTTAGAGGGCAAGGACGTGACCGTCGGTAATTGTCACTGAACCTCCTGAAGGTATGCAAAAGCAAGAGTATGAAGAATAGATGTCCATTGACGAGGACATTCCAGTAGCTGCAACACTAACAGACTTGGAAATTTGCCAAGCAAGACTAAGTAATAAAAGTTGATTATTCCGATGGGGACGAATGTGCTAAAGAAAAAGCTATGATTCTCTGTATGGGCACCATTAACTGCTCGACAGACGGCAAGAAGACAATCTCTTTCTGCATTTTGAAGCATCTTCTGCGCTGCAATTTCAATTACAGCTATGATTCGACGCTTTAAGCTGGGCATTCACGAGTAAACTGCTCCATTGCATTTGGCTCAAAGACCTGTTTGTTTTCGACCCATTCAAGTCGATCGATTTAGGTGGGGTATCCACGGTGGCTCCAAAATGTATTGTTTAGCAACGGATTCGGAAACCCTCCGCGCTTTTGCGCTTGCGCCGGACGGAGTTATTTTCATCAAAATAGGGTAAAGTGAAGAATGGAAGGGGGATGTCTACATTTTACTGAGCGTAAGCTAACAAAGAACTCCGGAAATGCGCTCATATGACTCATCGCCTGACACCCCTTTCCGGTGCAAAATCGTCCAAAAGTGGTAGTCTCGGTATCCGTTGCTGAACAGTACTATCGGCAGCTTCGAACACCCTACTTCCCCTCCCCTATACGAGGGAATTTCGCTTTTTGGAGAGAGCACCCTCCCGTCCTCGCCCTAATTTCTCCAGTCTGACCGCAACTCCCACGCCTATTCCCCTTCCCGAACGTTCCCCCCCCCACACACACACGAGTGATTTATCGCTCGCCTCGAAGAATCATATTTCATTTTCATGGCCAAACGGGATAAATGAAAATTGAACGATGTTAGAATTCCAACCTCTCCGTCTGTCTACGCCAATTTTCATCGGGTTTTCACATTGCTAAACATTTTGACACAATATGTTAAAAAAAAAAAAAAAAAACGGATTGAACTACTCGTGAATGTCCCGGTTCAGATGGTTGATATCAGTTATTTCTTCACAGTTCACATTGTTCCCAGAAGAAGTCCTTAGGGATAAGATTGTTCCATCCAATCCAATCCATGAATTGGAAAGTTTCTCATTTAAGGCAGGACTTGCAGGAAGAAGGACTTTTCAAGGGAAATGAGAAGTTTCCCAACTCATGGATTGGACGGGATAGCCCAATTTTACTCCGGGGCCCGCCGGCCCAGGATAAGGAAATTATTTTTATTTATTTTTAAAAGTGTTTTATTTTATCCATGACAAATAGGGCCCGGCAATGAGAATTAACAATTTAGTTCTTTACAGTAAATTTATTTTTTGTCATATATTATAAATCAGAATACCGAAACTTTTTAAAGTGACTCAATCAGACAAATTTTATAATCCAATTAAAATATGAATTCGACTAAGTGTTTGAAATAAAAAAAAATTGATTAGTTAATTATTCATACGAAAATACTAGAAAAACAAAAATTAAGTTAAAAAGAAAAAATATATAAAAGAAATAGAAAAAGTAAACCAGTCTTTTAAGAGTTTAATTGGAGGATGCATCTTAAATTATTATTCTGGCATAAAAGTATTACGGGAACAAATTATAAATATAACTAAGACGTCATCGTACCGGGCGAAAGAGTTCTGTAGGCTGATTAAGCCCTACAGCCATAAAATCTGCACGCAGCACCGGGGAAAGCCTTACGGTATTTCCGGGAGGCGGGTAGGCAGGGATGCCGCCCCTATCTTTTACCTTGCTCAGCTAAAAGTCAAGCACCACCAAATGTCGTTGCTCAACAACGATGCTACTTATTGGCTGGTAGGTGCGGGGAGTTATGAGAGGGGTCCTACTCAAGGTATGTGTGGAGGGCCAAACATACTACTTTACTCCCCTTACCTCCGATGGCCCTATATGGACTTCTCTACTGGGGAACATTGAGCTCATGACTACTGGGAACATTGAGTCATGACTTACTGGGAACATTGAGTCATGACTTCTACTGGGAACATTGGAGCCATATGGACTTCTATCGGGAACATTGGTCATATGAACTTCTCAAACATTGAGCCATGGACTTCTACTAGAACATTGAGTTATATGACTTCTACTGGGAACATTGAGCCCTATGGACTTCTACTAGAACATTGAGCCATATGGACTTCTACTGGGAACATTGAGCCATATGGACTTCTACTGGGAACATTGAGCCATATGGACTTCTACCTGGGAAACATTGAGAGACACATGGACTTCTACTAAACATTGGCATATTGGACTTTACTAAACATTTTCTACTTTGCCATGACTCTCACTGGGAAACACTGGAGCCTGCTATGGACTTCTACTGGGAACATTGAGTTATAAGGACTCTCTACTGGGAACATTGAGCCATATGGACTTACCATTGAGCCATGGACTTCTACCGTAATTGAGTCATATGACTCTACTGGGGAACATTGAGCCATATGGACTTCTACTAAATTACTTTGTTTCATATGGACTTACTGGGAACATTAGCAGCCATCTGAATCAAGTCGAACAATATCTGAAAACGAAACTGTAATCAAGCCCACCACACGCAAGATATGGAAGGAGGTGGCACCTTTCTTTAATAAGTCTATAGAGCGACTACTTGGTCTGATATATTGAAATGTAAATGAAATTGATATAAGCTTGTGTTTATTAATAATTCTAGCGCAAAATTTGTAAGTATATGTGCTTTCTATTACCTTGTTGCTGAGTTTGTGCAATCCCAATCCTTCGTTGATGATCCCAGAAATTTAGCCTGAGAACAAAAAGTGCCCTCTGATGTGGATGTATCAAAGTTTTAATCAACCATAAACACCAATTAAACGACACATTTCCATCGATTGATTTCTTCTATTTGGAAGTGAAATAAACACGGAATTTTATCGTCTGCTTCCGTATCTATATAATTCCTTTTTTTCCTTCCAAACTAAGTAAAGGAACTGTAAATCCTTTCCAGCATCCACCTACCCTGGTCAAACTGAACAGACCCACAATTAAGGAATTATGAGGGGAGACTCTTGTAATTACTTTTGCAGATGATTCTGGCTTGCCAGAGTTCCGGTGCTTTTACTCGGAAAATGAGGTGAGCGCTAAATAAGAGATTTAAACAGTATTTTGCCCTATAGGACAATACCAGCCTTTATGAGCGCTGGTTTTAATGGGTTGTTACTGTCTTTTGTGATTTTGTGTGGTGTTCTGGGCACACCTGAGGTGCTTTTAACCCTGATGGGTTTTGATGAACCTTGCATCGAAATGACCATGAAACCATACCAAGTCAATCGTAACTACTTCATTATTCAACAAATAACAACGCTAACACGGGAGTGGCGTTAGAGTTCTTCCGGATTTGAGGGGCTGGCTATGGGATGTGGGGGCTGATTTGCTGTGTAAAAGGAGGGTTGTAATGATGACCTCTCAAATTTTCACTGAACTTTATGTATATTAGTTGAATAGCCTGCTGCGTGAACTGAGTACAGCACCGTTCTGACGGGACAGGCATTCTGACAAGGGGCCCTGGTCCTCCTGATCCTCCATAAATTGGCGCTACTTCCTTCAACATTTTCCAACTACCTCCTTCTATTTCTTTATTAGACGATAATATTCCTCGTTGCTTTCAGTTAAAAACGTCGTTCCCAAATTGATTATAATGAATAAGTAAAGAGTGTACATAGAAAGTAAATGCTGGGCAATATATAACTACTGACAGGTTTGACGTGTCTTAAATGAAATATAATGTTTTAATTTCCTAAACTAAAATTAAATCGTGAAATTATCATTGGATACAAACCTGACCTCGATTTTCTCATGTATTTTCGCAATATAACGCATTTTGTGTTTTAGTTCGCTGAAAAAGAAAGAGAATTGAGTATCCATTTTGGAAAGTACCTCTTCTAGTTAACAGAATTCGTCGAAAATTTGATAGAAATGTACAATGCAGCAAGATTTCTACCGATTCTCTTTTATCAGTAGTTCCAAACTTTCTTTTTTGTGCCATGCTCCACCTAAGCCTTTCATTGATTAATATTAGGACATGTATAATTTATAGTTATATTATTGAATATGAATTTACTATTAATTATTAATGTATTTTATATATTCAAAATTGTAGTGTGCACTGTAAATGAGAAAACTTAAAATGATAGGTTTTAGGGAAGAAATCAGTAGGATATTGTTGAGAAACATAGTAGTAAATTCAAAACATATAATGGAGAAGGAAAATTCAGTACGAAATGATTTTAATAAAAAGATTTTTCTATATTAATTAATTATTTTTAGTCTTAGTGACATCCTTACAGCGATGCTTGCTTTGAAAAGTGATTTTATTGCTTAGATTCCATTTAGTTAGCTTCGTTTCATAGTCTCTCCGGTGTCTTACAGATCAAGATTTCTTTCTTTCTTTATTTCCGAATTGTCCCCCTGTTCATGCGAGGGCTCCCACGTTGGAAGCTTCTAATCTAGAGCTGCAGATTTTTGAGTTATCGTGGTCAGCTATCTGCAGACTAAAGAGGCTAGTCAGTCTACCTTCTGATTTCTACGAAATTTCACAAGAATTCGTACTAGTTTTGATATAAAATATACAAACTAAAATCAATCCATCTAGCTTCTGTGTTGTAGAGTTAATGCACTGTCACACACATGGACAAAGAACCAATAATAGATTTGGTGATAAAATAGTTCTCAACCTTTGGTGATGTTCTGGATAGCCGAATCTCAAATTCTTATCCATTTTGAGTTTTCGAGTATGCTCGTATAGTACACATTGGCGGACGATCTTCTTACCGGATGTTTTGTGTAAAATTTGATAAAGTCTCACAATTTGGTGAAAAGAAACCATGTAGAATTTCATCTTGCCTAGATCTTGTTCCAGACAGACATAATTCCAAAATTGCTTTTTTTTGCATTCAGGAAATTTATAACTTGAAATCTAACAAAATCTGAGGTTGGAGGTTTTAACGTAGGACTACCGTTCCTCCCATTTGGGCTTCCAGGAAGAAATTGATTCACACGCCAAAGCTACAAAAAAACGGTAAGGGAGATCCCTCTAGATTTCGGGTAAAAACATATGCTAAAAACACCATAAGTCTTATTTTAGAAGATAAAGTGTAAACAATGCAGCAAAATGATTGAGAGCACGCCAGTAAAGTAGTCTTAGCCTTTAACATCAGCGGCTGTTTGAAAAAAAGGTCTGCTTACCCTTTTTTTTTTTTGATCGATCGTAATCAATGCTTTCTATATGTATGAGAGATAATAACAAAAAATATCAGTGGAGTCCTCAATATCATGTCATCTTATTGTAGATCCTTTGCTGAATAAAATCAACAATCTTAGATATAATGAGTTTTCTCAATTAAAATGAATTCAGAAATTTAAAGCGTGTGAGGATTGTTTAGTTCCTTTATTAACGCCATTTTAAAGCTCACACACGTTTGTACTCATCAAAAAATACACTGCATACAATACAGAGAATTCTGAAAAAATTACAGAGCTGACAATACCACACTAATTTAGGTCGGTTCTATGTAAATGCAATCAATGTAATAAAACATCTACTTTCTCTTTCTACAAGGACAGCAGCGGTTTTCTGCCCTCGATTCATCATGATATTTTACACAATCTTTTGTTGAGCTTGTCGAATAATGCGAAGAATTCGCGTGCGATTTTGGAAGGCACAGTTTCCCTTTGAACCGGTTTGATACAAATTTGACAGCTGATCTATAAATTGTGATTTAAAGATCACATATTAAGATAATGTATGTAGCTTCTATTGCAGATTGATACTCAATGTCATGCATCGCAGCAAGACAGACCGATGAGCAATCAACCTTTGAAGGTGATTTGGTTCCCAATTTGAAGAAAAATCAATCACTTGGTGAGTAAAAGCCTAGAATTTTAACTATCAGCTTACTGCGGTCTGAGTAATTGCTTTCCAATGACAGAAAGATAAACACAGACATAATTTTAAAAATATTTTTTTTTGGACTAGAGAGTTCTAAATTCAGGATTTCAATGCTGGCATATTTTGATTCATTGTATAACTCTGTATGCTATTGAGCATTGTATGCGAGAATGTGAAACCAGCGATAATTCCTAGTTCATGAAATGGATTAAAATATTCTCATTCAAAGTTTTGAATCTGAATATTTCATATATCTATTTCCAGTTCATAGTTGTTGCTAAAGACATTTGTAATACTGAAAATGCTTTAGGAACAACATGAGAAGTGACTATGTGAATATATTTATTACACTGAAAAAATATGTCTGAGACTATGTAATGTAAATGTAATAACATACATTTTTTTTAATGTTCGAGAAAATCAAATTTGCTTTGATTTTAAAGGGGTTCAAATGCGTTTTTTGTTTTGTCAACAAATTTATTTTAACTGATATAAAAATAATAAATTAGTTAACGTATTTCCACATATTCCATCAAATTTAAAGATAATGTAGAGTTTTTTTTATATATTTGTCTTATAACAACTATTGCTCAGTACATAACTGCTATCCTAAGTTCTAATAACAATTATTATCAGCGAGTACAATTCTGGTTTGAAGAATCGAAAATGAAAATGAAGCTACCTAGAGTGTAAGACTCGTGTCAATTTATTTTTCGTTTAAAAATATAGTTGAAATCCCATTGGATTTTTTTTAAGCAGGCTTAACAATAAAAGAAAAGTTCATCATTCATATTTAAATTAGCTTAATCTCATTCTCATTTTCCTCCAAAATAAGGACAGCCCTTTAAGAAAAATTAATCTATAGCATCTTTTCTTAAAGTCATTTTATCGCTAAGAAAATTGCAATAAATAAATTCCTGCTGTAATTCCAAAAGCATTTAAATGATGAAAATTGCGTAAATCTATCTTTCTGTATGTGAAGTTACAATTATACAGTTGTGACCAAAAAAAAATACCATGTAATGTCAAAATTTTGAAAAAGTTTTAGACCTTTACTGTTCTTCTTTCTGTCGTGTATATAGGATATGCCTCAAAAATTGAATGAGTCTAGATAGGTGAAATTTCGCACGTGTCTTTTACTAAATTCAGTAGTCTCATCAAACAAGATAGTGGAAATCTCGTCATGCAGTGCTTTAAACTAAGATTGTATCGCAGCATATGCATTTTGAGGAAGAGGTTCTTCTTTCATATAACACTACTCGATTTTTCATGAGTATGATAGTATGAGCGTACGAAAAAAGCACTTTATTCGTCGAAGATATTCTAGCAGTGTTTTAGGCACTCACCTAGAAATGTAATACATTTTTAGAAATCGCTTTATACAGTGTTCGCTTATCTGCTATTAATGAAAATATTAAATACATTTATTTGTGTTCACGTTAATGAGGCTTCGAAATAAGATGACTTGTTTCCAGAAATATTGAAGGAAAGGGGGAATAAGAGGGGGGAGTGGTCTCCGTAAACTCTTCTTATCCTCCCAAAAGTGTCATGTGCCCTCCCGTGTGTGTATAAAAAAATGCGACTTTGTAACCCAGGAATGCACTCATGACTATCCACAGAAGTTTCCTTAGGCGCGCTAAGGCTCATGAATATCGCCAGCGTCGCCAAGGCGCAAGAATGGTTTGAAGTCATAGTAAGAAAACTAATATGCAATTTGAACGCCTGTTTTTTTAACCCATTAACAAAATGGAACACAGATCTGTCAGTATTAGGTAAGATAAGATTACCAAATGAATTTATCTAAGCACATGTGCCTTAGGAGTATCGTTCATAAACACGCGATTAAAGTCAGACACGACAGACAGTTAAACTTGACGGATTTGGCGCAAACTTTTTATTGCGGACCTGCATTCTGATGATAAATCTGTGAATTACATACATCTAGCTATTAAAGTTTTTGAGTTATAGTGTTTATATGAGCATGGATAGACGACAGACGAGAGAGGAGCTTCGTGTGTTCATTTTGTCCAAACATTGATAGAAACGTTGTTGAAATTATTGTGTAAGATTCACACAAATTTCATCTCTCTAGTCTTTACCAGTTTTAGAATTATCATGTTACTGACAGACAGAGCAAAATTGAAATTGTGTTTTTTCTGGACTTAGGAGGTCTAAAAGTGAGAGATTCATCAAAATACAGGAGTTGAATTTTTTGACGATTTTAATCTTTCTCTTTTATGCTCAGTATCGAGAAAGTAAAATAGTCTGAACATAAAATAAACAGTGATTGAATAGATAATTTTTTAATATTCACATGATCATTTTTTTTACTTTCTCAAGAGAAAGTATTGTAATCGTCAAGAAATTGAACTAGATTTGACGAATCTCCGATTTTTAGCCTCCTGATCCTGAAAGAAACACAATTTTGAAATTATGTCTGTCTGTGTGTTTGTATGTGTGTTCTGTGTGGTTCGTGAACTTTGATAACTCTGAAAACTATAAGAGCTCGGATGTTTAAACTTCTTGGTATGTGGTCTTTAAAACATAATTTTGTGGAGGTTTCTATCACAATTTGACAAAAAACTCGTCAACGGGAAGTCTGTTCGGTCTTTTCGAGATCAAGTACGAACCATAACTCAAAACGAAAAAAGCCAGATGGATAAAGATCCTTACGTTTTATCGTCATGAAGTACGAGTCCTATAGAATTTGGCCCACTGTCAAAGGGTTGACTGTCTGTCGGTCTGTTAATCGCATACTTGTTAGTTTTGAAACTAACCCCCTGGCATGCCTACTAGAGCAATGCTCTGTGCAAGGAAGTGAACGCTCAAACTTGGCAGTTTGCCAAAAACAAATTCTGGAGTGATTTGTAAGGAAGCAAACATTTAGGTCTGCCAGGTCCTGTTGTAGTGAAAAAGAGCAGCAGGATTGAATTTGTTTGATCCTTTCAAACCACGCGTGGTCAACTTTTGTTTACTTGGTGACGGAGTTATTTGACGTCTTCTATTATTCTAGTTTTCTCTACAGCATGTTAGGAGTATACGAGAAAGTTTAGGGAGCACCACTCCGCTGGTTTCAGATTAAAGCCCTCCCGAATTAAGCTGCCGGAAATCTAACATAATTCCAAAATGAGAAAAGTCTTCAAGCTAAAACCACCAGAAGAAGGTGGTTTTGGATACTTTAAAAGATTTGCCATTGATGGTGGTTCTGATCCACTAGAATCTTGAATATCTGAACAAGCGTAAGAGTAAAGGCGGTTAGCAGTGAGGAAGAGAGACATATTTGATGATCAGCTTCGTTTAACTCTGACTTGTTTTCATATTTTATAACGATTATCTGTGAAAGATTTCGCACTTATTTTCTGATCTGCTAGGTTCCAAAAATTCGTACAGTTGTGATGTTCTCGATGACAATTCAATATTTTAATATTTTTCGATTTCCTACGAGATTAGTTAATCTTTATTTTTATTGCGTTTGATTTGTGCCAGAGGGCACCATCTGGAAGGGGATTTGAGAAAATTAATTGACAAATATTATATCATAAATATTACCATAATATTTATGAAAATAAATTAGGAAGTATATTAAGACTAAATCTAGTAAGAAAATTTTTTGCTGCTATGAAGTAAAAAAATTTTAAAAACTTTTATAAAAAAATATTTTGTTAATGTAAAAAATATTTTTTTAATCAGAATATATGGAATAAAGCAAAATCGTAAGTAAAACGCTGAAACAATACGATAAAGCTAAATTAAGCCTAATGAATATCAAAAGAAAAGAAAAGAACATCTTTTAAAATTTATTGAAACTACATAAAATATACCGATTAAAATTGCACTTATACATAGAGCATTTCTATCAGTGTCTCCAAATTCTAACATTTTGTTTCACCTCAGATGATAAGAAAATTATTTTCTAAAATAGATTACCATATTAAAAGGTGATTCAAGTTTTGCTTAAATATTCTTATACTATATTTTCAGAAGATGAATCTTAGACCAAGTAATGGACAAACTATAGCCCCTTAGAAATCTCCTGTCCAAGCCGTGCAAATTTTAAAATAATTGCAAGGTAAAATTTATAATAATAAAGCATAATCATTACACCCCATTTGAACCAAATGATGAATACTTATGGACAACTCTTCTTTCACCATGAATTAACATCCTTGATACTGAATTTCTTATGGTAAATTATATTAGCCTTTTTTGCGCCCGTCCTTAAAAATTTTTCACATTCCTAGCCTAAATTGTCTTGTCATAGTTATAATCACTCTTATCTTGAAATACAGTATGTCAGGAGTTACACATGGGTCAGATACATTTTGCATCATACAAGGGTTCCATCTTTTTCTTCCCTATTATCTTCAAGTTTCACCATCCCACAGAGACAATACTGGATATGTCCAGATAGCGAGACTATAATGCATTCCTTTACAACAAGAACACTGAACAAGGTATCAAATAACAATTTTGAAGACCAGACGACTATTTTGCGTCAACCTCTCCGAATACTGATATTCCACGGAGATAGCAAGTGTCCTCGGGCTGTAGAACACGGTTACAAGTCTTATGTGACCAAAGGAATGCGAGAACGGCATGTTTGCCTCAAAATTATCATCTGATGCCTATACTAGATAAAAGCGTAAAATTCTGATTTAGTATTTTGCGACAAGTAATCAGCCAAGACAGGCTGTGGAGGCCGCTTCATTGTTCATCGCGTAGATTGTACAGGCAGTGATTCTTGATCCATTGTATGCAGACTGATATGCTATCTGTCCTGATGTCTCTCACATTCTTTTTAGAAGTCTACCGTTTAGACGGTTTGAGTGGGGTTTTTCTCTAGCATGTGATTTAGTATTGAATTGCGAGTGACCATCTTGAAACGATCTAGTTGCATCTGGTTGGTTCATCTGCCGGTGCTTTGGTAGAGACGGTAGAGCAGAGATTAACCTCAGCAGTAATTGCAGTCTTGAGGAGGATTATTTTTGGTTTAAGCAGTTTAGAATAACGCTACACAACGCGGAATTCGGAGTGATGATGCTAATCGGGTGGCTTATTTAAAAAATGGACGAAGGTGATTTTAAAAAACAGGGACAAACAGACGAAGTAAATTCTTACTAATCCTTCACAAATTTGTTGGGTTCTCTCACTGATGCAATCTGTTAAAGTTAATCGCATCGCTGTATTTATTTAGGAAAAAACAAGATCAAAATGACGAGCCCTAAGTCTAAACTTCACAAAGTTGTTCGGTTCACCAATTGACAGCTACTGTAAAGTCACGCATCGTTGTATTTATATTTTTTACTTTAAAGTGAACGGCATTTTTTCATTCAAGTTTCAGTTCCGATGTAAAATTCATGAAATAATGCGTTTGTAAAATAAATGTTTATTATTTGTTTGTAAAGAGTTTTTTTCTATTAAAACTATCTCTGTTGAGTCAGGATCGGATGTCTACTTTGATTAACATCTTGACAGTTTTACTCTTTTAAAAAAATGAAACATTATGTAGAATTTTAGCAGAGATTTCGGGTGAAATCTTGGCATCTGGAATGGAACTTGGCTAATTTGAGTGCTATCAGGACCATAATAAAATTCCATTTATCCAAAAATTGAGTTAAGAAAACTGGGTAAAATGAACAGCAAGAAGAAAAAAAACGATCAATTTAAAACTAAAATGCTAGTAAATATTCATTTTAATATGTAGTCAGTTTTAATAGCATCTCACTTAATAATAAAGAGAACTAGTAGGTGATTCTACTATTTCAAGTGCGCATTGAGGCTGTGACAGGGTAACTGACCTAGATGATGCAATTTGGACACACAAATATAGCTTTGAGGGTGGGAATGTAAACACCTTGGAGCGATTTTTCGAAATATTTGTTAGATTGTGAATTAATTAAAAATTAAACAAAATGTTTGAGCTCTTTGTGATAACATTCGAAATTATTATATGCACAAAAGAATTTTTACACCACCTGTAAAATTTAAAAAAAATTATCTTTCAATGATATCATTGTAATTGTCTACTCGATTTTTCCTTAATTTTAGCAAGTTTTCTAAGCTATTTTTATATAATTTAAGTATTGAATTGTTGTGAAGAATTTTGTTATTGATACATATATGAAGTTAAAATATTCAGAGTAAATATTATTACTTAATTTTTTTATGCACTCAAATTTCTTTGTGAAACTGTAAATAAGTCCTCAAAGATATTAAGTAAATTAGGGGTTAAAAATTTTTTTGTTAAGGGAACCATGAATATCAAATTATTAAACGATTCAAGCGAACTTAAACAAAACCAGTATTCCTGTCGATGTGCGGAAGGCGCTAGTAATAAATGGATAAATGATTTAAATAATAAAAAGATATAATTAATAAAATGCTCATTAATTGGAAAGTCATTTCAATTAATAAAGCAATTTTATGAAGCAAACAGTAGGGGAATCTTGACTACTATTTACTTTTTTTCTTTATTTCTCGATTAGCTTGAATGTAGGCATAATAAAAACTATTTTGGTTTAAGAATGAGATATATACTATGCTAAATTGATATCTTATTTAATCATAAAAAATAATAAAATATCATGTCAGTGTAGGTCAGTATCCTGTTTAGGAGACACTTAACCTACATGCCAAACGTACTCTAAATCTTTTGATAATTTGTATGCACGCCAAAACTAGATATTAGGTTATAACTACTGAATTGAAACTTTTATTATCAAATAATATTAATAAAACAATAAAATAATAAGATTACTATAAAACCTAGTTGTCTAATATAAATCTGGCTAATAAACTAAATTCCGTTGCTTCATTACATTAAAAAAACTAGTTATTAAATTAAATCATCAAAATTAAATAAACAAATTTTAAAATAATGATTTCCATTAATGAAAAAAAATACACTCAATGGAACTGTAAAACTTAAAGTAAAATTTCATTAGTGAGTTAAAGTGAATTCCCGATTTGAAAAATTACAAACCAGAATATCACCAAGACTCAAAAAAATTTCTAAAAAATGATGAAAAACAAAAATTATAGCTGAATAGTTAATAGTTACTCGATCAATTTAATATTTAAAGAAAAATAAAAGCAAAAGAATAAAAATATTTTAGAGAAAATTCATATTAAGAAAAGACTTTTAAAATTCTAAAATAATTATTGTAAAATTATCATATTAAAGAATTTCATTCTAGTTAAATAATCACTAAATAAGCAGTTTTAACAATTATTCTCTTTATTTCCAATATTGCCGACAAACTAAGCACTGGTTCAGAACATATTGCTAAGTCTCTATGCATTTTGATTACGAAGTGTGTTTTTCCAACCTCGATCTAACTGTAAGTGACCAGCCATGATATAGAAGAAGAAACTGCGCATTGTTCTACTGAGAAACTTTCCCAACATAACGTTATGCAACCGAGAGTAACGCATTAGTTGGGAGCTGAGCTGAGGATTCTGCAACAAGGCCTCGTAATGCAGGGTTGCACATGGGCGGCAAAACGATGCACCGCACTAAGCCCTGCGTTTTCTAAAGCCCACGCATGGACTGATTTTGCAGAAAGTAAAATACCTTTACTATTTTTATTTTAATCCTAATATTCATACTTTTGAATATAATCCCGCGATATGTGCACTTACGTCCACCAACAAAGTGGTACGGTTAAATTAACTGGCTCATAGCCAAAACAGGAGTAAGAAAGTAAAACAATACGTTTTAATATGCTTGCGTTAAATTTGATTGATAGCACATCATACTTTGGTGGGGAAATAAATAAAATATTCATTTGACACAAATGCTTAATATAATATATTACTTGAAAAATTATTAAATAATATATTCTACTTTTGTTTGTTGACCATACTACTTAAATTTTATCTTAATTTTTTATATTATTTTGATTACTCGAATGTGACTAGAGACAGAGATGCCAGAAGGAAACACATGTGATCTGATAAATTTAAGAAAACATAGAAAAGAAAGAAAATTGCCGAAAACGGAGTAAACTCCTGCTGCAGATTTTAAAACCGAAAAATGTCTAACAAACTGACGAAATATATAGCCTTGCTATTGGAAAACAAAACGGACACTCCAATTACACCGTAAGGACATCCGTGAAAACAACTTAACCAAGGGGTGTAAATCCTAATGCAGGTTAATTTATTTACGAAATTAGTGTCAAGGGCTCCCTGAAAATCAATCTGTAGCAGGCCCGCTTTGTTCAGCCACCCGCATGACTGCTCTATTAGTACAAGATATTTTACGATATCTTTAGATGTTGCTGCTGATATTCTTGGGAATGCTGCACAACAATAAAAAAATATCGTGTGAATGCTGTATATCCAGTTAATAGGTGACTTTCCTGGCAGGCATAGCGCAACGTCATTTTCTACAGGCAGAAGGAAACAGCGCAGCAGAAAATTCCATCGCAGAATGAGCCGTTACAGAGTACTTTGGTTAAAGATGGTGCTGTGCAAGAATGGTGTAGGAAACAAGATAGCCGAACTGATGTCACCGATGGATTATTGACAATGCCCATCGCTTTGTCGACCCAGAACAGAGCTGACCAATTGACCAAACGGTTCCTGAGGAGAGACAGAGTTGTCTTTAATCTTTTCGAAAAGTTGAAGACAGGACTGGGAGGCAGCGATTCCGCGTCAAATGAAGACCTTCAAGACGCAAAGAAGAGACCTATATCAACACGCTGGCGGTAAACTTCCCATCAAGAGGGTATTAAAACCGGTTTACGGAAAATGACAAGCTGAATTCGCGGGTTACTAGAAATGATGGTGACAGAGTGCGTTGTGAGTTCTATACCAACGGGCAGACAGATTATCCTGACCTGTTGCATGAGGGGAGGGATGAAGATGATCCACCTAAATTTTCGCTGGGATCCTTATTACCTGCTGGATAGCCTGTTGCAAGCTAACGGCATGGGCAAATTTGTCCCCTGAGGGGTATAGATCCCCAATAGGGGCCCTCAAACTTGGTAGAACCACCCACTGGCGCCACCTCATGTCGAAAATCAACTTTGGGTTTGCACTTGGTTTTGAAAATAACCATTTTCTTATCTATACTTGTCTTTACTTTATGCTCTATCGGAGGCTGGAAAAAATATCCTACATTTTGCAAAATAATTTTGTGTAAAAGTCGACAATAGAAGAGGAGTACTTATTATTTGTGCTCTGTCTGAGGAAATGTGGTAAGGAGTAATTCCTGGAAGATTTCAATGCAACTTCAGACTAAACTAGGTTTATGTATGTCTGTAAGCATCAGTGACCTTAAACCAGGAATAGGACGCATCATTTAGAGCCAATTTCCTTCAATAAATAGTGATAGAGAACCTTTTCAAAATTTTAATTGATTTCGATTCAAGTGAAGACTGAAATTTTAATTCTAAATAATTGGAGCTCTTATTATAGCATAAAAATCATTTTACATTATCTTAATCGAAATACGAATTACTGCCAAAAGTGGGAAAGTGTTTTAAGGATACAAATTATTTCCGTATAATTCTTTTGTGTAATTTTTAATTACTTTAAAATATTTCTTAATTATTATATTTTGCAATAATACCTTTCGTTGTTTAGATGTTGCATAAATATCAATATGCGCGTTGCGACGATATCAAAATATATGAAGTAACACGTAACTGAACGAAGTAATTTG
>BGPR01012587.1:1853-17379 GCA_013235015.1 Araneus ventricosus | reverse complement strand
ATGCGCCTTTCTGTATAATGCAAAAGAGTTTCAATTAATTTTAATTTAATTTCTATTAATATTTAATTTAATTTTTATTAAATTTTATCAATTGTAACTGTTAATTCATACGAAAACATTCTTTTAAGAGTTTAATTGGAGGATGCATTTTAAATTATTATTCTGGCATAAAAACATTACGGAACAAATTATAACATAATTCAAGACGTCATCGGGTACCGGAAGAAAGAGTTCTGTAGGCTGATTAAGCCCCACAGTCATAAATTCGCAACGGGAAGACCGGGGAAAGCCTTATTTCAAGTAGAGATAAGCAGGGATGCCGCCCTATCTTTTAATTGCTCAGCTAAAAGTCAAGCACCAATGTCGTTGCTCAATGAATGATATTTATTGGTCATTTGTAGGTATGGGGGGAGTTATGAGAGGGGTCCCACCAAGGTATGTGTGAGGGCCAACATACCAGTACTTTACCCCTTTCTCCCGATGGCCCTATATGGACTTCTACTGGGAACATTGAGCCATATGGACTTCTACTGGGAACATTGAGCCATATGGACTTTTTCTGGGAACATTAGCAGCCATCTGAATCGTCGAACCATATCTGTAAACGAAACTGTAATTCCTAAGCTCCACCACATGCAAGATATGGAAGGAGGGTGGCAATCGTCTTGACGTCTATAGAGCGACTAAAATTGATATAAAGCTTTGTAGTTTTATTAATACTTTAGCGCAAAATTTGTGGGCATATGTGTTTATTATTTTGCGTAATACGAGTTTGCAATCCTAACTTTTCGATGATCCCGTACAAACTTATCCTGAGAATAAAAAGTCTTCCGATGTTACATATCAAAGCTTTTAATCAACCATAAACACCACCAAACGACAATATTTCCCAACGATTGATTTCATTGGAAGTGAAATAATAAACACGGGAATTTTATCGTCTGCTTCCGTACCCATAATTCCTTTCTTCCTCTCGCTCGCAAATCCGCAGCGAACCGTAAATCCTTTCCATTCACCGCGAATGCCGGTCAAACCGAACAGATCCGCATTAATTATGAATTACGAGGGGGAGAGGCACCCCTGTAATTATTTTTTGCAGACGATTCCTCGTATTGCCAGAGTTCCGGTGCTTTTACTCGGAAGAGGAGGTGAGCGTAAGAGACGGGGTTATATTTTGCGTTCTATAGGACAATATCTGCCTTTTATGAGCGTCGGCTTTTAATAGAGTTGTTACTGTCTTTTTGTGATTTTAGGTGTGGTGTTCTATATATTATCCTTGAGGTGTTTTTAACCCCTTGATGGGCTTTGACGAGCCTTGCATCGAATGATCATATTTTTGAACTTCAATTAAGTCATTCGTAGCTATCATTATTCGAAATAACAACGCAACATCAGGAGTGGCGTTAGAGTTCGTTCGACGGAGGGGCAGGGTCTCCCCTACACGGGGCCGATTTGCTGTGCAAAAGGAGGGTTGTAGTGATGACACTCTCAAATTTTCGCCGGAACTTTATTGATCTATTAGTTGAACAGTCCGTTGCGTGAACTGAGTACAAAAATCGCCCCGACGGATACATAGAATCCCTGACAAAGGGCCCTGCCCCCCCCGGATCCCCCACTGGCGCCACCTCTGGGCAATATTGGTTCAGCTACCTCTACTATCAGACAAACGATATGAAATATTCTCACATTAAGCTTTTCAGTTAAAATGTCGTTTCAAATTGACTACATGAATAAAAAAAGATTATACATAGAAAGTAACAGTGCAATATATAATTTAGCTACTTGACAGGTTTAGACGTGTCATACAATGAAATATAATGTTTTTAATTTCCTAAACTAAAATTAAGTCATTGAAATTAATCATGGAACAATAACCTGACCTCGATTTTCTCATGTATTTTCACAATATAACGCATTTTGTGTTTAGTTTCGTTGAAAAGTGAAGAGAATTGAGTATCCATTTTGGAACAGTACCTCTTCTAGTTAACGGAATTCGTCGAAAATTTGATAGAAATGTACAATTTGCAGCAAGATATCTTACCGAATTTCATTTCTTTAGAGCAGTGTTTCCCAAACTTTTTTTGTTTCTTACCGAATTTCATTTCTTTAGAGCAGTGTTTCCCAAACTTTTTTTGTGCCATGCTCCACCTAAGCCTTTCTAAAATTATGTTATATTAATATACGTAATATTTAATATTCAAAAATTGAATTGTGCACTGAAGAAACTTAAATGATAGGTTTTAGGAAGAAATCAGTAGGATATTGTTGAGAAACATAGTAAGTAAATTTTCAAAACATATAATGGAGAACTGAAATTCAAGTACGAAATTATTTTAATAAAAGATTTTTCTATATTATTAATCATTTTATTGAAATTTAGTGACATCCTTTACGCCTGATGCTTGCTGCAAAGTGATTTTATTGTTAGATTCCAATTTAGTTAGCTTCAGTTTCAAGTCTCTCCGTTGTGTTAAAATATCCAGCCGATTTCTTTCTTTTCTTTCATTTTCGAATTGTCCCCCTGTCTAGCGTGGGCCCCACGTTGGGAAACACTTAATCTAGAGCTTAGGATTTTTGAGTTATCGTGGTCACTCATTCGCAGATAAAGAGCTAGTCAGTCTACCTTCCACAGATTTCCTATGAAATTTCACAAAGAATTGGTCACAAGTTTTGGTATAAAAATATAACAAACTAAAATTAATCCATCTAGCTTGCTGTGTCTGTGAGTTAACGCATTCACATACACATGGACAGAACCAATAATAGATTTGGTGATAAAATAGTTCTACAATTTTGGTGATGTTCTGGATAACCGTGCCTCAAATTTTATCCATTTAGCTTTTTGAGTTTTCAAGTTATTGTGCTCGTATACACAAGGACGGACAGACTTTTCACTGAATACTTTTGTGTAAAATTTAATAAAAGTCTACAATTTTGGTGTAAAGAAAGCATGACAAATTTCATTCGCCTAGATCGTGTTCACAGACGACATAATTCCAAAAATGCTTTTTTTCGGATTCAAGGAAATTTACAACTGGGAAATTCATCGAAATCTCGAGGTTGAGTTTTTATTGGGGTCTCAGGAAGGAATTTGATTCACACGCCAAAACGACACAAAAAACGTTGTATGGGAGATCCTCTATATCTCGGTAACTACAAACGTTAAAAACATAACTAATGTCTTATTCTAGAGATAAAGTGTAACAACAGAAGTCACAAAAACAATTTTAATCGGAATTGTAGTTCCGCGACTAGTGAGTCGCAAAGTTGGGCAAAAATACGCATGAATTGGTGACGCGATTCTCTATATCTCGGTAACTACATATGTTAAAAACGTAACTAATGCCTTATTTTAGAGATAAAGGGTAACAACAGAAGTTACAAAAAAAAATTGAAACCGGAAAAGAGTCACGCCAGTAAAGAAGTCTTACGCCTTGAATATCAGCGGCTGTTTGAAAAAGACAGCCTCCCGTCATTTTTTGACGATCACAATACTCTTTCTTTCTATATATGATATAGAGGAAAGAATAAAAAAAAATACGTGGAATCCTCAATGTCATGTCAAGTTTATTATGATCTCTTTACTGAATAAATACAACAATCCAAAATATAATGAGTTTTCTAATTAAATGATTCAGCAAATTTAACTGTCGAGGGATTAAGTTTAGTTTCTCTTTATTAACGACCATTTTAAGTTACACGTTTAAGCTGCAACAAAAATACACTGCATACATACAGAAATTTCTGAAAAAAATTTACAGGAGGCTGACAATAACAATTTTTAATTTAGGCCGGTTCTATGTAAATGCAATCCAATTGTAAAAACATTTCGCATTTCTCTTTCTACAGAGACAGTCAACGGGCGTGTTCTGCCCTCTACATTTTCGTAATATTTTTAACACACTTTTATGTTGAGCTTCGTCGAATAGTGCAGAGAATTAAGTATGCATTTTGGAACGGTACGTGTTCCCTTTGAACGGTTTGATCCAAAATTTGACACAGATCTATAATTGTGATTTAAAGATCACATACTAAAATTAATTTATGTAGCTGATTGCGTATCTGATTTATCAATGTTACATGCACGCAGTAGACAGACCGATAGACAACCAACCCTTTGACAGATTTGGTTCCCAATTTGAAGGAAATAATCACTTTTGGTGATAAAACCATATGTGGAATTTTAACTATCTAGCTTACTGGTGTCTGAGTAACTGTTTCCACATATACACAGAAAGATAGACACACAGACATAATTTTAAAAATATTTTTTTCGGACTAAGAGAGCTCTAAATCATGGAAATTTCAAGCTGGAATATTTTGACGATTGTAATAATTCTGTATGCATAATTGCTTTGTGTGCGAGAATATAAAAACAGGATAATTCCTAGTTCATGAAATGGATTAAAATATTCTCATTCAAAAGTTTTGAATCTGAATATTTCATATAATTCATTTAAGTCATGTTGTTGCTAAAGACATTTGTAATACTCAAAATACTTTTTAGGAACAACATAACAGAAGTGAGTATAGTTTGAATATATTTATTACACTGAAAAAATATGTATGGAGATATGTAATGTAAATATACATAACGATACATTTTTTTAATGTTCGGAAAATGTAATGTTGCTGATTTTAAAAGGTGTCAAACAGTTTTTTTGTTTTGTCAACAAATTTATTTTAACTGATATATTAAAATAATAAATTAGTTAACGTATTTCAACATATTTCCGTCGAATTTAAAGAATAAATTATTAAGTTTTTATATATATTTGTCTTTGTTAATAATAATTGTTCCAGTACATAACTGCTATCCTAGTTCTACAATTATTATCAGCGAGTACAATTCTGTTTGAAGAAATCGAAAATGAAAATGAAGCTACCAGAGGAAAAGACCGAAGTCAATTTATTTTTCGTTTAAAGCCATATTTTGAGGAAATCCCATTATTTTTAAGCAGGCTTAACAATAAAGAAAAGCTCATCATTCATATTTAAATTAGCTTAATCTCATTCTCATTTTCCTCCAAAATGGCGAAAGCCTTTTAAGAATTAATCTATCGCACATTTTTCTTTAAAGCATTTTTATCGCTAAGAAATTGAATAAATTCCTGCTGTAATTCCAAAGCATTTAAATGATGAAAATTGTAATATCTACTTTTTCGTATGTGAAGTACATATATAAGTATCGTGATCTTCAAAAAAAAAATAGATGACAAAATTTTAAGAATTTTAAAGTTTTAGACCTCTTTACTGTGTCTTTCTTTCTGTCGTCGTGTATATGAACGCGATAGCTCAAAAATTGAATGAGATAGATAGGTGAAATTTCGCACGTGGTCTTTATACCTAAATTTCAGTTCTGCATCAAACTAGATAGTGGAAATTCGTCATGCAGTGCTTAAACTAATATGGTACGTGTATATCATATTTTGAGCCGAAGAGTTTCTTTTCTATGTAACATACTCGATTTTTCGTGAGTATAATAGTATGAACGTGCGTAAAAAAGCTCTTTGTTCGCAAAGATATTTCTGACATGTGTGTTGGAAATCACCTCCAAGGAAATGGGGTAATACATTTTTAGAAATTGCTTTTGTGTTTACGCGTATTATCACTGCAATTAATCAAAATATTAAATACATTTATTTGTATTCACGTTAATGAGGCCAGAAATAAGACGACTTGTTTCAAATATTGAAGAAAAGGGAATAACAGGCGGGAGTGGTCTTCCCTAAACTTTCTCGTATACTTTCCAAAAAAGGTGTCATTTGCCCTCTCCCCCCGTGTGTATAAAAAATGCGAAGCTTCTGTAACCCAGATTGCCATGACTATCCACGAGTTTCCCTTAGCGCGCGCCAAAGTCACGAATATCGCCAAGCTCTCGCCAAGACGCAAAATGGCTTTGTGACATAGTAAGAAAATTGAATATGCAATTTTAACGCCTGTCTTTTAACCCATTGTAACAAAAATTGGACACAGATCTGCAATTAAGGTTAGAAGGCCATTTACCAAATTTAATTTATCTAAGTCATTGTGTTAAGGAGTTATCGTGTTCACAAGCACGCGATTAAACAGACCGACAGACAGTTAACCCTGTGACGGATTTGGTCCAAAATATGATACTGACCTACATTCCTGATGGTAAAACTGTGTACCAAATTTTATGCATCTAGCTATTGAAGTTTTTGAGTTATAGTGTTTATATGAGCATGGATAGACGGACAGACAGACTTCTCGTGGTCGGATTTTGTCCAAAATTTGATATAAACGTAGAAATTATGTGTAAAGATCACGTAAAAAATTTCATCTCTCTAGCTTTAACAGTTTTTGAATTATCGTGTTCACAGACAAACAGACATAATTTTAAAATTGTGTTTTTTGGACTCAGGGAGGTCTAAAAATTGGAGATTCATCAAAATATCGAGTTCGAATTTTTTGACGATTTTAATGCTTTCTCTTTTTATGCTTCGTATACGAGAAAGTAAAATAGCTTGACAATCAAATAAACATGATTGAATAGATAATTTTTTGAATATTCACATGACAATTTTTTTTACTTTCTCGTGTACGAAGTATACAAAGAGAAAGTATTGTAATCGTCAAAAAATTCGAACTCGAGATTTTGACGAATCTCCACGTTTTAGACCACCCTGAGTCCGAAAAACACAATTTTGGAAGTATGTCTGTGTGTGTGTGTCTGTCTGTGAACACGATAACTCGAAAACTATTAGAGCTACTGGGATGAAATTTGGTATGTTGTCTTTAAACATAATTTGTAGGTTTCTATCAAATTTTGGACAAAATCCGTCAACGGGAAGTCTGTCTATTTGTATGTCCGCGATCATGTGAACGCTATAACTCAAAAACTTGATTAGCTAAATGGATAAAATTTGGTACAAAGTTTTATCGTTATGAATGTAGGTCCGTATAAAAGTTTGGGCCAAATCCGTCAAAAAGAGGCGTTCAAATTTCATATTCAATTTCTTTTAATCCGATTCTCATGCGCATGCGTATTGGTAGCAATCTGTTATTGTTGTAAATTTTATTTACAACAATAAATAATATTTTCAAACATCAATTGTTAACAATTTTTTTATTGTTGCAAATCAAACCGATCTCATTATTTCAGCAAATCTTTCATTCACACGCTTTTGCAATTGTTACGGTTGTGGTAGTATAAATTGTTTTCTTGGGAATTCAATTCCAAAGCAGAATTTTCGCTTTAGTATTCATTGCATTCCCTATTTTATCGCACCTGCTTCAAAGTAATATTTTTTTTGAAACGTGGCAACAGATATTTGATTTCAGGTTTGTTTATTTTTTTGTTTTACTTTCTCGTATACGAAGTAAGAAAGAGAAAGCATTGTAATCGTCAAAAAAATTCGAACTCGAGATTTTGACGAATCTCCACTTAGAAAGTATACGAGAAAGTTTAGGGGAGACCACTCCCGCTGGTTTCAGATTAAATCCCTCGAATTACTGCCGGAAATCTACATAATTCCAAAATGAGAAAAGCGCCAATTTCAAACCACTAGAAGAAAGGTGGTTTTGGATACTTTTAGAAGATTTCCATTGATGGTGGTTCTAATTCCACTTAGTTTTGAATATCTGAACAAGGCGATGAGTAAAGGCGTTATGTTACAGGGGAAGAGTGACATATTTTGATGATCAACTTCATTTAACTCAACTTGTTTCATATTTATAAAGATGGAATTTTGTAAAAGATTTCGCACTCATTTTCTGATCTACTAGAGTTCTGAAATTCTGTACAGTTGTGTATTCTCGATGACAATTCAATATTTTAATATTTTCGGATTTTAATGATTAGTTAATCGCTTAATTTTATTAGGTTTCGATTATGTTCCAGAGGCACCATCTGGAAAGGAATTTGAGTAAAATTAATTACAAATATATTATCATAAATATTACCATAATATTTATGAAAATAAATTACGAAGTATATTAAAGACTAAAGCTAGTAAGAAAATTTTTGCTACTAGAAAGTAGCAAAACATTTAAAAACTTTATAAAAAGTATTTTTATTAATGCAGAAAATATTTTTTTTTAAATCAGAATTATGGAGAGCAAAGCAAAAATTGTAAAAACGTAAAACGCTGAAACAATACGATAAAGTAAATTAAGCCCTAATGAATATCAAAAGAAAAGAAAGAACATCTTTAAATATTTATTGAAAACTAAAATATAATGATTAAAATTGCAATTTACATAGAGCATTTATATCAGTGCCTCAAATTCTTACGATTTTTGCTTTCACCCCCAGTTTTTTTATAGGAAAAATTATTTTCTACAAAATAGTACAATAATAAAAGCGCGATTAAGTTTTTGTTTAAATACTTATACTTATTTTTCGCAAGAATGGTCTAGATCAGTAATGGACAAATTACATCCCCTTTAGAAATCCTGTCAAGCCTGTTGCAAATTTTAAAATAATTGTACAGTAATTTAAAATAATAGCATAATCATTACATCCCCATTTGAACCAAATGATGAAGTACTTTATGGAGCAACCTCTTCGTTCATCGAATTAACATCCTTATTGAATTTTATGGCAAATTATATTGAATTTTTTTTTTTTTGCCCCGTCCTTAAAAATTTTTTCACATTCCTAGCCTAAATTGTTCGCTTGTTGGTAATATAACTTCACTCTTATCTTGAAATACAGTATGTCATGCAGTTTAACAAATGGTGCAGAATATTTTGCATGCATATGGTTCCCTCTTTTTCTTTCCCTATTATCTTAGAGTTTCACCACCCGACAGAGACAATACTCGGATATGTCGGATAGCTGAGACTATAATGCATTCCTTTACAACAAGAACACTGCGAACAAGGTTTCAAAAAACAAAATTTTGAAGACCAGACGACTCTTTTTGGAAGTCACCCTCTCCGAATACTTGATATTCCACGAAGATACAAAGCCTCGGGCTGTAGAACACGGTTACAGCGTCTTGTGTGGCCAAAGGAATGTGAACGGCATGTTTGCCTCAAAATTATCACGATGCCCATACTGATAAAATGCAAAATCTCTGGATTATAGTATTTGCGACAAGTAATCAGCCAGACACAGGCTGTGGAGGTCAGCTCATTGTTCATCGAACGTGTAATCACAGGCAGTGATTCTTATTCATTGTATGCAGACTGATAGCTATCTGTCCTGGTGTCTCATTCTTTTAAAGTCTACCGTTAGGCAGTTTGAGTGGGTTTTTTTGCTGTGTTTTTGAAGTATTGAATTGCATTGACCATCTGTGAAACGATCTAGTTGCATCTGTTGGTTCATCTGCCTGTGTGCTTATGGTGCAGACGGTAAGCGAGATTAACCTTGGACAGTCAATCTCGGTCTTAGGAGGATTATTTAGGTTTGGGTTTCTGCGAATAACGTGACACGAACGGCGGAATTGTGAGTGATGCTAATCAGGTGGCTTATTTAAAATGGACGAAGGTGATTTTAAAAAACAGGACAAAATAGACGAAGCAAATTCTTACAAATCCTTCACAAATTGTTGGGTTCTCACAATTGACAGCACTGGTAAAGAACGCATCGCTGTATTTATATTTTTGCTTTCAGAATTGTGAACGTGGCATTTTTCATTCAAGTTTAGGTTTCCGATGTAAAAATTCATGAATAATGCGTTTGTAAAATAAATGTCTATTTTCAGTTTTTTAAAAGAATTATTTTTTGATTGAAATTACTTTCTGTTGAATCAGGGACTCAGAAGTATGTTTACTTAACTCTTGTGAATTAACATCTTGAGCAGTTTCACTTTTTTAGAAAGGTAAAACATTAATTAAATTTAGCAGAGATTTCGGTGAAATCTTGGTTTGGAATGGAACTTGGCTGATTTGAAGCTGACAGGACCGTAATAAAATTATACTTATTCAAAAATTCGAATTAGGAAAAACTGTGTGTAAAAATGAAAACAGTAAGGAAATAACGTCAATTTTAAAGCTAAAAAATGCCAGTAAATATTCATTTTTAATATGTACAAGTTTTAATACATCTCTATCTCTACTAATAATAAAGGAGAATTAGTGTGCTTCTATATTTCTGTGAGCGTGTTGGAGTTCTACATGGTGGACCACTGGCCCTAGAGATGCAAATTTTGACACAAATATACTTTGGAGGATGGGAATGTACACCTTGGAGCGATTTTTTCGAAATTTTAGTTAGAATTTTAATTAATTAAAAATTAAGAAATATTTTTGCTCTTTTTGATGATAACAATTGAAAATATTATAGTACAAAAATAATTTTTATTCCACCTTAAAATTTAAAAAAAATTATCTTTTCAATGATATCATTGTAATTGGCACCCGAAGTTTTCCTAATTTTAGCAAATTTTTAAAGATATTTTTATGCCTAATTTATAACAGTTTTTTAATTGTTGCAATGAAATTCAAACCGTCTTCATCGTTTATACAAACATTTAATTGCGTGTTTCTCTGCCATAAGATAAGAAATAAAAATTCTGTTTATTTTTCATATTCTTTGATAATAGTGTAATGAATTTTAATTAATTTTTTATGCATCAGATTTTTTTTGTGAAATCTGTAAATAAAGTCCTCTAAGATATTAAGTAAATTAGGAAGTTAAAAATTTTTTTGTTAAGGGAACCATGAATATCAAAATTAACGGATTCAACCGAAATTAAACAAATCCAGTATTCCCGGCGAGCAAGCTGTCGCAAAAGGCGGCTAGTAATAAATGAATAAATAATTTAAATAAATAAAGTGATATAAATTGCAATAAAATTTCATGAACTGAAAGTCATTTTAATTAATAAATAAGTGATTTTAATAAACAAACAGTAGGGGATTCTTTGAATACTTGACCCTACTTTTACTTTTTCTTATATTTCTCGAATATTTGAATTGTTAGCATTATAAAAAGATTTGGTTTTAAGAATGAGACATATACTTATGCTAAATTTATATCTTATTTAATCATAAAATTAAAAAAAAACATGAAATCGTGTAGGGGCAAGTATCCCTAAGTTTAGGGATACTTGACCCTACATGCAAAACGTACTTAAATTCTTTTGATAATTTGTATGCACGCGAAATTCAGATATTAGGTTATAACTACTGAATAGAAAACTTCTTTATTATCAAATAATATTAATAAAATTAAAATTAAATAATATGGTTACTATAAAACCGAATTGTTCTTAATATAATCTGGCTAATAAATTAAATTCGTTAAGTCATCACATTAAAACTAGTTATTAAATTAAATTAGTTCAAAATTAAATAAACAATTAAAATATTGATTGCATTAAATGCAAAAAATACAGAAATGGAACTGTAAACCTAGCAAAGTCATTAGTGCGTTAAAAAATTGCCGCTTTTGAAAAATTACAAAACCAGAATAGCACCAAGACTAAAAAAAATTCTGAAAAACGATGTGCAAAACAAAAAATTGAGAAGCTTAATAGATAATAGTTACTCGGTTCATCTAATATTTAAAGGAAAACAAAAGCAAAAGAATAAAAATATATTTTAGGAGAAAATTCATATTAAGAAAGATTCTTTTTAAATTTCTTAATAAAATAATTATTAGAAATTATCATATTAAAAAGAAATTTTATTCATTAAATAATTACTAACAGACAGTTTTTAAATAATTATTCTCTTTATTTGAGTTTCCAATATTACCGACAAACTACACACCAGAACATATTAAGTCTCTATGCATTTTGGCTTGATCTTTGCTAATTACGAAATGTATTTTTTTCCAACCTTCCATCGCACCGGTAAGTGACCAGCCATGGCATAGAAGAAGAATTTGCGCATTGCTCTACTGAGAAACTTTCCTACCATAACGTTATGCAACTGTCGAGAGTAACGCATTAGTTGGAGCTGAGCTGGAGGACCAGCAACAAGGCCTGCATGCAGGGCCGGCCGGAGGGCGGTGCAAACGGTGCGACCGCACTAAGCCCCGCGTTTTCTAAAGGCCCCGCGCAGCTGACTGATTTTGCAAATTAAAAATACCTTGTCATTTTTTATTTTTAATCCTAATATTCATACATTTGAATATAATCCCGCGATATGTGCACATCTCACGTCGACCAATCAAAGGCACGGTTGGGGGCTTTGAATCTCACTACATAGCCAAAACAGAGTAAGAAAAGTAAAAACAATGCGTTTCATTATGCTTGCGTTGTAACGGATGATAGTACATCGTACTTTGGTGGGGAAATAAATAAAATATTCTCATTTGACAAATGCTTAATATAATATATTATTGAAAATTACTAAATAATATATTTCATTTTTGTGTTTGTTGTAATCATACTACTAAAAAATTGATCTTAATTTTGTAATATTATTTTTGGACAATTTCGGAATATGACTAGAGACAGAGATGCCAGAAGGAAACATGTGTGTGGATCTGATAAATTTAAGAAAAACATAGAAAAAGAAAGAAAATTGCCGAAAACTGGAGGAACTCCGTTGCAGAATTTTTAAAAACCGAAAATGTCCAACAAACTGACGAAATATATAATTAACAGTTATTGAAAAATAAAAACCGCGAAACTCCAATTACACCGTATAACATCCGTGAAAACAATCCTAATCATAAAATCCTAAAGCAATAAAATATTTTGTTTTACGAAATCAGTTTCAAGGCCCCGAAAATCAACTTTGCAGCAGGCCCCGCTTTTGTTCGGGCCGGCCCTACTTGCATGACTGCCCTATTAGCACAAGATATTTTACGATATCCTCAGGATGTTGCTACGATATTCTGAATGCCGCACAACAGCGTAAAAATATCGTGTGAATGCTGTAGAGCATCTTGTGCTAATAGGGTGACTTTCCCGCCAAGTGCGAATAGCGCAACGCCATTCATTTTCTACAGGCAGAAGGAAATAGCGCAGCAGAAATTCATCGCAGAAAGAGCCGCGTTTACAGAGTAAACTTTATTAAAGATGGTGTTGTACAAGAATGGTGTAGGAAATGTAAAGATAGCCGAACTGATGTCAATGATGGACATGGACAATGGCGCAAGTCTATCGCTTTTGTCGACCTTGTGAACAGAGTTGACCAAGCGGTTCCTGAGAGAGACAGAGTTGTCTTTAATCTTTTTCGAAAGCTGAAGACAGGACTGGGAGGGCAGCGCTTCCGCACAAACGAAGACCTTCAAGACGCCAAGAAGACCTATCTCAACACGCTGGCGGCAAACTTCCATCAAGAGGGGTATTGGAAAACTTGTTCACGAAAATGATAAATGCTTCAATCTTCGCGGTTACTATGCCGGACAGGAGAGGCGTTAGAGTTCGCACAACGGGCAGACAGGTTCTCCCCGACCTGCTGTACGAGGGGAGGGATGAATGATGATCCACTCAAATTTTCGCCGGATCCTTATTTATCTACTAGTTGAATAGCCCGTTGCGTTAACTGGGTACAAAAATTTGCCCCCCCGGGGGGCATAGCATCCCCAATAGGGGGCCCTGGCACCCCAGAACCACCCACTGGGGCCACCCCTCATGTCGAAAATCAACTTTGCTTGTACTTAGCTCCTAGTAATAACCATTTTCTTATTCATACTTGTCTTTATTTTATGCTCTATCGGAGGTTTAAAAAAATAATACCGCTCCTACATTCTTTTTGCAAATAATCTTGTAAAATGCCGACAGTAGAAGAGTGAGCATTTGTTATTTGTGCTCGTCTGAGGGAAATGTGGTATGAGCAATTCTGGAAGATTCCACGCGTAACTTCAGACAACCAGGCTCTTCTATGGCGTCTGTAATATCAGTGACCTTAAAACTGTACAGGACGCATCATTTGTAGGCCATACTCTTCTACGAAGAAGATTGAGTGAGAACCTTTTTCAAAATTTTAATTAGATTTTTGATTAAGTATTAATCGAAATTTTAACGCGTTTCCTAAATAACTTTGGATCTTATTATCGCATAAAAATCATTTTTACATTATCTTAATCCAAATACTAATTCCCAAAAAGGGAAAAAAATTGTCTTTAAGTGATACAAATTTTATTTCCGTATAATTTTTTGTGTAATTTTAATTAATTTAAAAAATATTTTTAATTATATTTTGCAATAATACTTTTCGTTGTTTTAGATACTGCATAAATAAACACATGCGCGTTGCGACGATATCAAAATATATTTTGTGTGTGTGTCTTATCGTTGATTTATAAGTAACAGT
This sequence comes from Araneus ventricosus, assembly GCA_013235015.1. Taxonomy (NCBI): domain Eukaryota; kingdom Metazoa; phylum Arthropoda; class Arachnida; order Araneae; family Araneidae; genus Araneus; species Araneus ventricosus. The sequence continues at coordinate 3,195 of BGPR01012587.1, read as the reverse complement.
ACATTTTTACAAAATAATATAAAGACGTACTAATGGAACCTAAAACATTCCATGCTACGATGCTTCGGAATAGAGATTTGAATCTCCTTTCTTTTTCACAAATCGTTTTGTTTTTCAGTTTTAGCTTTTTTAGCAGCCGAGAGGTAGTTAAGAACTATGTATTTGTACACAAATTTAACAAAATTAATGTTGAGCTTATTTTAAAATCAAAATGAAAATATTTACTGAATCAGAAGAGATGCACACAATCTTGTAGACGTAAAAGACCTGCACTAACATCTCTCCTCAAGAGCATGACTGGTCGTGCTGCCATCTAGCGATTGAAAAAGTTATATAGAATTGTTGCATTACATAAATACATTATGTACTATTTTATATACGCTAGGCGTTACTCGTTGTGGAAATATTTTCAAGTCAATTTTTGGATAAAATTTTTAATGTAAAAATGCTTTAATATCAAATATTATAATAGACAAAATCTTCTAATGGGCCGCAAATTTATTTTTAATTTAAGTGAGAATATCCAGTTGCATCGAACGATTTTTAAATCTCATAGTTTCTTAAAAAATTACAGATTATTCCAAACGATTTCTAAAAACCATTTTTACCATAAGTTATAAAAAATGTTTAAAAAATAATACAATATTAAATTAAACCTCGCGATTGGCAACTCGAAGACAAATAAATAAAATGATTTAAAATATCTGAATTACATCTATTTAATAGGAATGCAAAACTAAAAATAAAATTATCCTTAGAAATGCAGTTTTTGATTAATAAAAATTTAACTACTTATTTAATCATCACGAAACCTTCAATAAAACCTGCTTTGTGCTGCATAGCATTTCTAAGAAATATTTGTACAAATTCTATTCTGAAATTTGGATTTCTATAGCTTAAAAACTGTTGATGGTTTTCACCTTTTGTATACAGGATGATTAAAGGAAAAGGATACACCAAATAATATGTACAACACAGGTTTAATGGAATATAAATTCCTAATAGCACAACAACACAGTTGCATGGATAACATCATACGAAGCGTGTATCGCTTCGAACGACAAGCCCTTTAAGATTCGTTATTGATGCTGGTTCTTATTTGCTTTGTATCTGTCTTACTCCGTACGACTTGTTATGCTGTTCTTCATACAACTGTATTATTGTCGAATATGTATTTCATTAAATCAGTGTTGTACACTTTATCTGCTAAATCCTTTTCTGTTACTTACGTAATTCTTACTATCTTTTTTGCTCAGTACGACTTGTTATTCTGTTCTTCATACAACTGTATTATTGTCGAATATGTATTTCATTAAATCAGTGTTGTACACTTTATCTGCTA
>BGPR01012586.1:0-44404 GCA_013235015.1 Araneus ventricosus | reverse complement strand
TACTTTCACCGTGCATCGTATTAGATACTTTCACCGTGCATCGTATTGCATACTTATATCGTATTACATATTTATATAAATTAATGCAAATTTTATTTACGTAATATGTAGTTAGTAGCTTCATACTAAACAAAGATTATATAAATAAAAATTGCACTTAAATTTATAAAAGAACGATATAAGAATGTGATACGACGCACACTATAAGTATGTCCTAAACTCGCGCGCTTACTGGAAGATTAACAAAGTTTGAGATCTTTTTAAAACCTCAGATGTGTAGACAGAGCTGTCTTATCCATTGTGCTAACTGGGCTGTAGCCCAGGGGCGCCACTGATCCAAGGACGCCTAAAAGTTTACTGATTTTGTTTGAATTATGAACCAAAAAATTATCTATTTATTTAAAATAATGTGGTAAAAAACCTTCACAGAATCCGCAAGTCTCAACCACTCTACCTATTTCGACAAGTTTTATTTCATATCAAAGCTTATGACGTCTAGATATGTAATCAGAGGTCGCGTGCTCCCCCCCCCCCTTTTCGAACGAAATCGGGGAAAAACTTCACCTTTCATTTTCTATGTTTTTTCGATTTCGTTCGAAAATGGGGGCAGCGGGGGGCAGGCGACCTCTGATGACATATCTAGACGTCATAAGCTTTGATATGAAATAAAACTTTGTGGAAATCGGTCAGGTGTTTGTTACTGGCTAACTATCAAAACGGTTTCCCCCGTATAGTAAAATCTTCACACAGTTCGCCAACCCCCAACCACTCGACGGAATTTGATAATTTATCCTGTTCTCTTTATTAACGAATAAAAACTGAAGAAATGTGGGTTTTCATGTATACACATACTATTACCTAAAAATTAGTAGGTGTCCCGTTTTGGAGGGGAAAACAAATGGTCACTTTAGGTATATCTCCAAGTATTTTTATCTTCCAAGGTTTCTTACCAAGGTTCTTATCTTCTTCGTTTAGTGAAGAGAATCGAGTAAACACTTTAGAGCAGTACTTCTTTCCGTTGGCTGATTTAGTCCTAAATTTAATCTACATTTTTAATGTAAAGTTCATACCGCCGCTTAACAATCAGCGCTACCTATCTCAATTTTTCAAAGTTTCGAATAGAAAGAAAACTAATTTTTTCAACTAATAATGAATATTTTTCAATTTTTTTAACATTTGGTATGAACATGTGGTCTTGTGTTCCTACCGTATGAGAAAAAAAATTCAGAAATATCAGTTATTGCTTGCAAAAAAATTTTGTTTCCTATCCTCTTTGAAAATTTGAGATAGATGGCGCTGCTTATTGCTTAACAAGCAGCGCCACCTATCACAAATTTTCGCAAATACACTAAAATTCATATATCTAGCTTGTTGCGTGTTTGAGTTATCGAGTTCACGTACACACAAAATGAGAGAGGGACAAATTGCCAACTCGATGATAAATTTGGTGATTTCGTGAAACAATTCTAGTGGTATAATTACGTGCCAAATTTCATTTCTCGCTCGTGGCGTTACTAAGTTATCGTATTCACATGCTTAAGGACTGGCAGACAGGCGAACTTTCCTTTGACGGATTTTAACCAAATTTGATTTTAAAAAATCTACAATTTTAGTGTATTGGCCCATTAAGCAAGGTAAATAAAATTCGGTATATGACGTTGACGCCAAAATTTTAAATCCTTATCAAATTTTGGACCCATGGATAGTCGTCAAAAATCCATACACGATGCTCTTCAGAATACGTCGCAACTAAGCAGAAAACGCTTTCTAACTCACGTTGGTATTAGGCCGGTGGTGGCCCAGTGGTAAGGTCTCGGCTTGGGGGGCGGAGGGTTATATGTTCGAAACCCGATTCCAATGAAGATTCGCCGTGTAAGGGGCCTGTTGCACGTTAAATCATACGTTTGGAAATCAAGATCATACAGAAGAAAGCCAAAAAAAATAATAATAAACTCAGAGTTAAACGAAAATAACCAAAAACAAACAAGGAATCCATTCTAGTCCACTTTTTCAAGGGTTAAGAACTATTTGAAATGGATTCAAAATAATAATTGGGAATAGATACATGAATCTTTTCCGTAAGAAGCTAGCATTACGCCAAACATAGATTCTCATAGCCCGAAAACTTTCCCAAGCAGAGGGCAATGTAGATCTGAACATCAAAAGGCATATTTTCAAAAGAAAGAGGAAAAACGCACACATCAAAACGCTAATATGATAGATTAAACATATTAGCCATCTGGCTATATTAAAATAACCTTCATAAATAAAAAACTTACCCTATGCCCATAGTTAAGATATGAGAAGATAAAAAACATTTATGTGATCACAAACCCACGCTAATTGAAGAGCAAGAAGGAGGAGTTATTACAGAAAATACTAGTCCCATGGCGCCATCTATATTCGAAGAAACAAACGAAAGAGGCAGAAACAGGAATTTTTTTCTAGGGAATGAAACCAATCCAGACATATTAAGAAAAAATCATACGTAGGGAGTCAACCGTCCTCCCGTTGCTGTGCTTCGGAAGTTTGGAGAGCGGGGTGCCAGCTGCGGTGTCGTTCTCGTCATCTGACCGCGGTTCAAAATGACAAGGTTAGTCCCAAAATAGCTCAGAACGGGAGGTTAATATAACTAAAACTAAACTAACCCATGTTCACGTATAGGCAGAGTTCCTTTTGACGAATTTTAATCAAAATTTGATTAAAAGACTACAATTTTAGTTATTGACCACACACTAAATTTCATCCTTCCAACTGGCTTGGTTTTGGAGTTATCGTGTTCGCGGTTAGGCATAATTCCAAAAATCAGGTTTTCTTATTCATGGAGGTTTAAAACATGGAGATTTATCAACATCAAGTCGATTTTTTTGATGATTTCAATACTTTCAAACTTCACACTTCGTATGCGATAAAGTGAAAAAAAGCACCGATTTATTCTTTTAAAAGCCTTTATTCAACGCCTTTATTTTTCGTCATTATTAAATATGCAAGGGAACCTTATTAATTAAAAAAATTAATTAATCTTGATAAACATTTATTTCTATGAAGGAACGAATGATTTAATATATTTGAATCAATTTTAAGAAAAAGTAAATTTCAAATGTCCTTAGCCATTTCATTTCCATCAGAATAGAATCAATATTATTTTAAAACACTGACTTCGACATTTCAGAAAGGATAACAATTTTTTTTTAAACTTCTAGCTTAGGATTAAATATTAAATGAAAGCGGAAATGGGATTTTCTTGAAAATACAAAAGGAAAAATTTTCTTATACGCCAAAGAGACATCTCTTGCTCTTAAGGGAATTGAAATGCTCTCGCCAACAAAAACTCAGTTGCAAATAAGCGAGATTTTTTCCAAATGAAAATTACCAAATTAAAATATAGTTCATATAAAAAATGTGATGTTACATTATAAAACAACATGCAAATTATGATATTGGCGACTGCTGGCGAGTTGGCTGACGCTTGGCGCTTCTTCCTGCCGCTGAGAGTTGCTTTTTGTAGACATGCGCCAGATGGATTTCGACCTTGGCAGGAAGAGATGATACTATCTGTCCGCCACGAGAACTCTGCTCGCCAAGTTGTCTCGTTGACGGCGGTTGCTATAGAAACAGGTTCTCCTAGGAGGAATCCATTTCGAGCAGGTAGAAGTTTGTTACATTGGCGCGCTTATCTCCAATTCGGAAGGAACGTGCAATTTCTGCAAAACCGAGAAGACGATGGATCAACTACTGTTTCTACCGCCACAAACTGGCGCCAAGAACAAAATAAAACCGCGATTTTCGCCAGATTCCTGCTATTCGATATGGATCTTCCCTAACATAACCAGTTGCTATAGCGACCGCCGTCAACGAGACAGCTTGGCGAGTAGAGCTGTTGTGGCGGACAGACAATATACGGTCAGACCTCTATTTAACGAACGTCTGTTTTGCGAATTTCTCTATTTTGCGAACTTTTTCTTGAAACCAAGAACATTTTGCGAATTTCTTCGTAAAATAACCTCCAAATAGCGAAGTGCATTCTCTATTGAACGAACTTTTTCTTGTGATCCAATATTTTTTTCTCCCTATGTCAAAGCGAAAGTGTTTGAGCACCAAAGAAAAAAAATTAATTCTTCATGCTGTGGATAAAGGCGTGAAAAAAAAAGGATATTGTCTTAGAATTTGATATTCCTCCAAACAGTTTATTAACCATAATAAAAAAATCGTGATAAGATACAAAATTATGATTCATCGAATTTTTGTTCAAAACGTTTAAAAGCATGTGTCTGTGAAAATGTAGATGAAGCAGTTTTGAAGTGGGCAGCGTGAAAAATAAAAACAATACAGCAATGAATTGCGATGAAGACGAAGATGATGAAGATGTAAATGATCATGATGCAGAAATCAACAAACCTTCGTATGATGAAATGCTAAAATTCATTAATTTTAATATAAAATTATTTTTTTAATTGAAAATGCAGTGTTTTCCCGAGCAATGGTTTATTTTATTCTTGTTTTCCTTGCAGATTTCTTTTTGACGGGTAAAATATATAAAACAAATAGATATTAATTTACAAAATAAAGGTTTGATTAATTACTTTTTAATAATATTTAGTGTTTATGAATTTAAAATCTGTTTTGAGTAGTTTAAAGTATTTCAAAAGGTGAATCTCTATTTAACGAATTTTCCCTATAACGAACTTTTTTTCTGGATTTAGCGACTTCGTTAAATAGAGGTCCGACTGTATCTGTCTGGTTTTAAAATCGCTATTGTTCTGAAAGAGCTCTGGCTTCTCAGTGCGATTTACTGCACTAAATTCTAGAGTGTACTTGTTTGCTTGTGTGCGTGCGCGTGCGTGCGCGTGCGTGCGTGTGTGTGCGTGCGCGTGCGTGCGTGCGTACGTGCGTGTGCGCGTGTAAGTAGAGATATTTATTCTAAATCTGGTCTCGTCATTTCAAAAGAGAGAAACATCACAAAAATACATCTGAAAGTATATATTTTTTAGTAGCAAATCGAAAATGCTTTGTGATGCGATATTCTGCATATGTAAGCAGAAATCGATAACCTCAGAAAAACAATTCTGTCAAAAATCACCCCTAAAATTAGCATAATATGTAAGTAAAGGTTCAATAATTACGGTGCATTTATTTTCATCTTAATTCATTTAAAATAAGAAAATATTCAATGTCATATAACTTGAAAATCTAAAAAATAGTATGATATATTTCGTTATAAGAAACATATTAAAAATGTATTAGTCACCTTTGGCCGCAAGCTGTTCGCCGTAGCTATATTTGCAAAGTGGCGAAATAAATCAGCGAAATCGGTCCAATTGTTGAGGCTGGGGGCTCTGTCAAAGTTTTATTTTACGATAACTTTTAGAAACGGTGGGTGGTGGGAGGAAAGCGACCATTCATAAGGTATCTAAGGGTCAGGAGCTTTCATTTGAAATGAAAAGTGGCGAAATCGGCCCAGTGTTTGGAGATGGAAGAGTCGTTCTTTGGATAGATAGTCGCCAGATAACGGCCAAGAAATAGATAGGGTTAATAGGAGAAAAATAATCAATATTATGCCATAAAATTTCATAGCTATAACACGAAAAGATTTCATATATGCGAAATTAAAACTTTAAAAAAAAACAAGTTTTAAGTAAAAAGCAGAAAACTGTATTTTTTAAACTGTAAAATAATATAATATATATATTCTTATTTTTGAGCTTTATTCATTTGAGCTTTCGGAGTTTAAAACCCATTTGCAGAATATGTGACATGTTCCCTATTTTACGATGGTGCAAAAAGTTCCTTTTCCCTTAAATTCATATGGGATGGACCATAAACGTGAAATAATAATCGTCTGATTTGGAATAAAGCGACGAATTTCTGACAAAAAATATCCTGTTTCGTTTACTTTGATCTTTAAACTGGACAGTTTTGGAAGAAAAGCAATAAAGATTCGAAATCAGAAACTGCAGATTTGGTGACAAAATTCTCGATGACAATGCGACACACTTCTACTTTTTCCATGACGTTGAGAGTTGTTTTCAAATCCCTCAACTTTCCTAGCTTTTCTGGGAAAATGATGATTTCCATGAAACGATGAAAACTGGATGATTTTTGTTCATCTTTTTTCAGCGAAAATTTCTAAAGGTACGACGAAAACCGAAGATATACAATAAATTTAATAAAAACACTGAAATTGCTGACAAAATTCCATCTTTACACACATAAAACAAATTAAATTAAATAAATTTGATGAAAAAAAGTTTTGAAAAACATAGTTTTATTGGTGTTCTACAAAGTAGGGTTTTTTTTATTTTCTTCTCTACTTTTTAGTTTTTAATTTGTAATTCCTTATTATAAAAAGTTACGAGATCTTCATATCAGTTTTTCAGAAATTCACTACCAGGCGGCGCCACTGGTTTGAATTAATATTTAATTATATAAATCGATTAATTAATAATTAAATCCTGGAAATATTAAAATAGAGTATTTTAATCAATAATATAAAGTTGTAAAAAAATTCAAAACATTAACGCATCAGGAAGCGAGAGAAAAATTGGTTACAAATCCCATCTTTAGAAACAAGTTAAGTACGCTAAAACTTCTATTATACGTCACCATCCGGATTAGGGCTGTGACGGATAAACGAATAGACGGATAACAGAAATCTTTTAATACATTTGTATAGTAACGTGATTTCACTGCCAACTTGAGACGAAAATGAAAGTAAAATCCTTTAAAAGTGAATAATACATAATAGTGTATTTATTTTCACAAAACGATCAATATTGTTGCAAAAATGTAATGTCGCTTTCCTGTTTCACTAGTCTTATGTTTGGGAAGAGACTTTTACAGGGGTAAGTATGGGATTGCCGTGCCTGGACTCCTCACTTTGGCGACGAACTTGGCGACCATTTTGGCGACTTGGTGACAAATTTGGCGATCTTGGCGAGAAATTTGATGATTCCAGAAAATGCAACCCTTTTCTCGATATCTCTGTTAGGGAAGAAAATACGTTTGAATGTATGAGAAAACTCCATGTGACGTCACGGCCTGTCGGGGAGAGTATTTAAGGGCCGCGCTTGGATCAGAGAGGAGGGTGTTGATCGACTGGAACGACTTTGGAGTTTCGTCTGCAGTGACAGCTAGAAGGCTGGTGAGCCGAGCGCTATTGAAAGTGCTGTTATTGTCGTAATTAGTGATTTGCTGACTGTTTGTGTCGCTAAATCTCAAAGTGCTGAACTGTTATTACCGGTGAATTGTTGTCTGTTTACGTTGCTAATCTGTGCAAGATCTGTTGTTTCCTGTTGCCTGTGCTACGTGTTTTCCTACATATTTGTGAATAAACCTTTATTCTACATTATCTTGCGTGCTGGGCTGTTTACACCATACACCCACAGAACGATTTTTGTAACAGTATAAACTTCAATATAAGAGTAGTCATATACAGACGTTGCTTCAAAATAATCTAGCTTCTATTTTTGTGTCTTTGGATGATGGTTAGTTACTTCCGCCATCATACAGTATAGTCTGTTCCAGCTTTATGTAGGGTGTAAAAATAATCCGTGGACAATGATGACTGTTTATTTGTTGATATTTTATTAAGACGATGATGTAAAACAAAAACTGACTGTTAATCGAAGTTTTACTGTATATTAAAAAAGGGTAAAAAGTATACAAAAAAAATTTCGGTCACTAGGGGTCAAATGTTGGGTGTAAGTCGGGCCCCTCAAAGAAAAATCCCATTTTGAATCCTTGCCGGGGGGACCCTTGACGAAGTCTCCGGGCCGGATTCTTTTTCATATTTAATTCCATTTAAATCTTCACTGAAGTTAAATAGTTTGATTTAGTCACTGATATTTTAGGTACTGCTGCATTTTGCGCGCACTGTATACAATGTGTTTTAAATTTTTAAAAGTTACCTTTTAATTCAACAAAAAAATGTTTTTATTTTCTTAACTTGTTTAGTTTCTTTTTGAATTGGATAAAATGTGTCTTTAATTTTTAAATTTACCTTTTAAATAAAAATATTCTTGTATTTTCTTAACTATAAAAGCCAACTAACATCGAGTATTGACATTCTCGTGCGCAAAACAGAAATTATTGTAATCGCCGAAAAAGGTTGACCTCGAGATCTTTGTGAATCCCTGAGTTGAAATTTTCCGAAAATACCATTTTTTTGGAATTATGTCTGTCTGTGAACACGATAACTTAAAAACCAAACAAGAACTAAGATAAAATTTGTTGATCTAAATAGTGATCGTATGTCTTCGCTCAACTGCTTGAAGAAAGTCTATAGCGCCACATTGAAAATGCTCGAATTGCAATCTATAATAATAAAAGGAAAATTCATAAATAGTTTAGACGCTATAGAAATCCAAACTACTGAATATTCACAAATACTATGAAACATCAGGAAGTTTTAGTGAAAGTTCTGTGACAATTAATTAAATCGTTTATTTTTTATTCATTAAAAACTGTGCTTCCATACATAGAAAAAATTATTTTATTCTTAGTGTTGCCATTCCCATTCAATACAAATATTATAGATATTTTAAATTATTTTATTTATTTGCCTCCGAGTGGCCATTCGCGATGTTTCATTAAATTATGTCATTTTTTAAAATTTATTTATAACTGATGGAACAAATCAGCTTTCGGCAGTTTTTCAAAATCGTTTGGTTCAAAACGTAATCTTATTTTATTCAAAAATAAATTTGCAGACGATAAGAGGATTTGATGACATAATATTCTATATAAAAGTATGTTAATCACGTCAGGAGCAATATGAAAGTGTTTTCGTCTGGAGCAACGATGGTTTATTAGCTAGTTTGGAATGAAAATAAAACTGTTTTACTATTAATTACAGACAAGCGATAATTTTAAATGAATTGCAATTCACTCCAAATTCTAACAAACCATTATTACCTCTGCCATTTATTCAAGAATCAGTAAAAGTATTTTATCAAATTAATTAAAGATAACACACCGAATATTTTCAGATTTTAAATTAATTGAAGAAATAGAATTATCTTGTGAAAACACTAAATGTTCCTAATGATGGCTAAAATAAATTCTATTAAATTCCAAATAAAGTATTTCGAATAAATTGGCGGCTAATGGTTAAATAAGAAAAATAGTTCTATTTGCAGAGAATTCTTCTTTTTTAAAAAGAAATTTGTTTTATTTGGATTTTATTCTCATTAAAATATCGTCTGAAATTTCTTCCCCTAAATTCGAATGGGTGTTGTTTGCTTAAGTCAAAATATAAAAAAATTCTGTCGGGTGAAACAAACACAAGAGAAAAAATGTCTTCGAAGCTTATTTAACTTAATATAAACGATCTCGTGTCAGAAAATTCTTGTTTTTCAAGCAATTAAATCCAGATTACTGTCAACCACATTTTACGAAAACACGCGCCTCTAACTAGATGCTATAAAATCAAATTTTCACCTTCACCCAACTGACATTTTTTTTCTATTCCAATTATTTTCTTTTTAAAAAGAACCTAGTGATGGGATTTTCAGACTTTGTTGTATTATTTTTTAACGATTAACTTCCAAGTTTTATGAATTAAGCCTAAATTTAATTTGGGCCATTAAAATTTCAACGCTATGGTAGCATAGTTCATTGAAAGTTAAAAAACAAACTTCTTTTACCAGATAAACCAACCTATTTTTTCCCTTACAGCTTAAGTTTTTCTTTATCTCGCTTTAGTGGATATTCAGCGTTTAAAAATCGGAAGGATGCCCGATTTATCTCCTTAATTTACCAGTCCTCTCTAATCCGCACCACCGCACTAGCTTGCATTATCCGCTTTTTCTGTCGTTCATCTTGAAAATAGTTGAAAAGGGGGCTCTTTTGAAAGCAGAGGATGATACTTGAAAAGTTTCAAAAGGAAACAGAAGAAAAATAGAAGCGATTGAAAAGTTTTTTCGAGAGTTCCCAGCAGCACTTTTAGCAAATTAAGACGAGAAAGAATTTTTTTTCAAAAACTATTAGAAGAAAAAGTGTGGGTTTAGTAGGACCTGCAAATAAAGTTGGTGGAGTTGAATTCACTCTTTTCCTTGAAGATATTTATGTTCTTTATGATCTAGTTGAAATCGAAAATTTGCAAAATACCAAACTATCTATCTATATATATAAACTCTTATGTGGACGCAAAATCGGTCCGAATTCCTTAATTGCTATTTGGCAACAGCTCGCAAGTTTGTATTGCTTACATGCTTGAATCGGCTTAAAGTCTGGAACAATTATTATTATTATTTTTTTTTTGAGTTAGATGGTTTGAACAAAATGAGCTTAAGTCGTGCAGTTTCGAGTATTAATCGAAATCGAATTCCAATTTTAGAAATTGATAATTTAATAATTGATGAAACATTTGTGTTAGCTGTTCATGCAATTTGAAATCATTTAAATTTACTTTGAGTAATTAATGTACTTATAATGTCCTATTAATATTAGAAACGCATAACTGTATAGCGAGCGACGTAGGGATTTCAAAAGAATCACAGCGTGATTCTTAGAGGTTGGCGAGCGGAACGAGCAGGGGGTGTAACCCCCTAATTTTTTATAAAGCTTTTGAAATAAAGTACATTTTACAACAATATTTTCCAGTGTTTTAGTTATTGTATTTTATATGCATGCGTGTTACGAAAATATTGGATACATTTTTTGAGTATAGTAGATAGTTCAATCAACGTAGGGTTTGAAAAAGCATTAAATCATATAGTTTTGAAAATCGGTACACATTTTTATGAGGAGCTCCTGATGAATATACTAAAAGTTGACTGGCCTATCAACTAAGAATTTTTACAAATCGATCCACTTTAAGACCAATTATTTCGAGAATTCTTTAATCTAGAAGAAAAATAAAAGCATACATTTGTAGATAATTGTACGCTCTTTGATTTATTAAATCACATGTAATTTGAAAATTGAATAGTTTTCGAGATATTCAAGGAAAACTAAAGGGGATGAAATCCAAGATGGCGGCAAACTTTGAGACCCATTATCTGATAAACTATTAAAGCTAGAAGAAAAATAAAATTATGTATTTGTAGGGACTTTTACTATCTTTAATTTGTTGAATCAATTGTAATTTGAAAACTGAAGAATTTTCGAGATATTCAGAAAAAACTAAAAGGGGTGGGGGTGAAATCCAAGATGGCGGCACAAACTCACCCCCAGGACTGAGAACTTTTAGTATGTTCATAAGGAGCCCCTCACGAACATGTGTACAAATTTTCAAAACTATATGATTTAATGCTTTTTTCACCCCCATTTTGGACCTTCTTTGAGTGGACTAAGAACCGCTGGAATGCGAACTAATTGGGGCTGACCTTTGTTCGGATTCCGGAGAATTCGGATTATCCGAGAAATTTGGTAAAATATTCTTGATATACCAAATACAGTAGAGTATTGGCCCCCGCTGCTCTGTGAAGGCGCAAGGAAAGAGCACGCGGCGATTCGCACGGCACAGTGGCAAACAAGTTCATCGTGAAAAGGAGATATCCAAGTTTGTTTCCACTAATTTAGGTGCTCTATTCATTCTTAAAGACCAATTCGAATACTTCTTTTAAGTTAGGAATAAACATTAGCTTTTTTCAATTCCTACTATTAGTTCACACTCTCCCTATATCTTGTTCAAATTTTGCAATCGATTTTAAACTAACTTCCCGATGAGCTGGAGACTTGAAACTTTAAACATAGCTCACAACTAGATGGCAATGCAATATTAATTCGCTTTCTTGTCTGTCTGTCATTTCATATCTTGCATGACGCATGCGCAGTACGTTTTTCATTATATCTCGAAAACAATTAACATTACAGACTTGGTTCTTGGGTATATAGATGCCCATGAGATCATCGAAGCACCCCCATATTTTAGCCATATCTTTGCGCATGCGCAGTACGTTTTTCATTATATCTCGAAGACTATTAAACTATTAATTATTAAAGTAGGAATTGACTTAAAATTTTTTTTATATTACTTGTTTTCTGATTGGTAATTGTTATTTTTCCTTTATTTTTCAGAAAATTTAAAAAATATGATGTTTGGATAATCCAAAATTTCGAATTTCCGGTGTTTGGATTCCCGGGGTTTTACTGTATAAGTTATCGTTGTTATAATTAAGAGTAGATTTTTTTAAAAATAATTAAAAAGACAGAAGAAAAAATCCTAAAGCATTATGCTACAATGTTCCGGGTTGAACGATCGACTATGCTTTTTTTTATTTATTTTATTTCCTTCTGTTTTTGGAAAAACTTGGCCGAAAGCTTTTCACATAGTCCAGAACAGGTTTAACCCTTAAAATCGCGATCTTTTAAAAATTGATTTAAAAATGTTTTTTTTTTGGCTTTCATTTCTTGAATAAAACACAGGAAAAATACTTTAAAAAATCCTATTATTTTTTAAGTATGGTTTACAGCTAAAAAACAGTTTGTTACCTATCAACAACACTAGGATTTAATAGAGGAAAAATTCCCTTGATAAAATTCTATAATGTCAAACACAGATGAATTTCAATAAATAATAATACGGACAAGAAGTCGCCCAGCGGTCGAAATTCGACCGTAATTCATTAAATTTTTAAGTTTGAAAGCTATTGAGATTATTTTTTATTGAAACAAAAAAAAAACCGGGTGGTTAAAAAAATAAATGTTGTCCGACTGTTGACCACAGACTAATATGTGTTTGACATTGACAGATTTAAGTCATCCGCATTTTGTATTTCACTCCGAAGAGTTTTTTTTATATAAATAATCTAAATAAACTCCCTCTTGGAGTGGATTTCACTGCGGGGGGATTAAATCAATTATAAATCATCCACTCCGCATTTATCCCGCTAATTTTTTACAGTGTATGAACGTAAACAATGAATATTTTATTTTATTTAATTAATGTATTTGTAACACATATTATACATAAATTTTATCTTTCTGCACTCCTTCTCCACATGAACTTTAACTATGCCAAATCTCACACTCCTCCGTGCGCGCAATGTGCTTAAAAAGGGGTACAAAGCTTTTTCTTCACGTATTAATATATAGATAAGGAATTTCCTTCGACACTGTAGAATAAAATATGGTATTCTCAAGCGTACAAACAAAGCTAAAAAATGCAGCATCAAGCAGAAAACATCAATTTATTTTTTCATCAGCACTTAGGCTGCCATCTATACTTTGTAAATTGATTTAATAAAAATTTCAGTGTGTGTCCCGTTGGCAACAACAGGCATTAGAATAAAAGTCATATTCTCAAGAATTTAGAAATCAAAATTGAGTATGTTGCTTAAAGGCAACCCTGGGCCTTTAAGGGTTAATTTTGAGATGCGAATTTTCCTTGCAAGCTCCAAGGAACATCTACTATTTTAATTAGTTCCCAATTTGGATACACTAATATTTCTCAGAAGTTTCATGAACTTTAAACATCTTTATCACAACCATCGGACCAATCATGCTCGTTTCTTGTATTGATTAACTTAGAACGGAACCCGCTGCAGACGATGAACGCGTTCTAAATAGGTTCAGCTCATCAGCAAAATGAGAACTCGGAGCGGAGTTCTCATTTGGGAAGTAGACTGCGATTGAATGAAATGAATGCTGCCGTAGCTTTTGACCGCTGACGTGTAAACATCATTCGTCTCTGTTATTGCGAGATCGATTCGTGTCCGTCATTTGAGGAATCTCATTCGTCTTTTAAAATGAAATTCGAATGACTGGCCGGAAATAGTTTTGGATAGCGATGGTCAGAGTTGTGGAGAGTTGACAAAGCGAAATAAACACCATGACTGTTTCATTTCATGTCATAAAAATAACTGCGTTGTATTATCTTTATATATACAGGGTATTATATATATATATGATCTTCTGTTATTACTCTGTTATGTGATCTTCTTTGTTATTTATTCTGTAATGTTTTCTTCTTTAGTTATAGAATTTATTTCAATTTTCTTTTAAGTTGCTAAATTGGTTTTTGAATTTTTTTCTGGTATGGGGCCGTCCATAAATGATGTCACACTTTTTTTCAATATTTTTGACCCCCCTTTGTCACAAAGTGTCACACTTCACCATCCCCCCTCCCTCCCTTTGTCACATGTCACGCTATATTACATAAACCTATACTTGCAATTCAGAAACAAAGCACTACGTTACAGATCATATTTCCAATTTTATTTTTAAACTTTAACTATGTGTTTTAATGACATTTGTGAGCATAACAATAATAATGATTATATATGTACTTATTTTGCATGAAATAAGATTAAGGTTTACAACGAAAAATTTAATTAATATACAATAGTGATAAAATATTAATATAAAAGAGTAATTGAAAACAGTAATATTTTGTAATTTGAAATGGAATTTGATATATTTTCCTATAAATCTTATCTTTACTTTATGAACACAAAACACTCCTAAACAGATTGAATTTAAAAAAACACGCCTCAATAAGATCAACATGTTTGTGCCACTACCAGTTCTACCACTCACCCAGGTGGGGTGACGTATCTTTTAGTGGACATTTCAAGGGTGTGACAGGGGGAGGTTTTTCTTCTAATGGTGAAGAATTTCTGATGCTACCACATTCTCAGAACCTACCCTGAATGCCTTTTTTTGAAAAGAAAGGAACATAAGTGAAAAAAATCACATGAAAGTCGTTTTAGCCCCGATTAAAAAAAAAAAAAACCTCAAATTCTGGTAATTTCAAAATAACTTGAAAATTTAATCTGCTGATTTTAAATATTTTTATTTTAAGAAAAATGTGTGTTGTCACACTTCTTGTTACCCCCTCCCTCCCCCTTGTCACAAACTGTCACAATTTCACGAACCTCCTCCCCCCCCTCCAAGCGTGACATCATTTGTGGACGGCCCCTATGGTTCCACTTCATGTCCATCTAAACTGATTACAAAGAATCATAATGATTCTAGATACGGGGACTATAGGTGGAATATAATATGATGGACAAAAAAATTAATACTAATATTTTTAATAAAAGAAATGCTTTTGATTCCAAATTAATACATTCCCTTTTTGGGACAGTAATCTGAGCAGATTAATTTTCAAAAATTTGATTCTAAATTATGTTCATAGAAACAGAATGTTAGGCTCGGATAATAAAATTATGCACACAAATACTGAACAATTTATTAATGATACTTTGTTCTATGGTTTTCCCAAAAAATTTATATATGTTTATATAGATAAGAAATTTTTAAGTTGCATTTAATAGTTATTTCAGATTTATTCCTTCTCGTTATTTGTAATTTTAGGAATTGATTTATTTTTATATTTTTAATATATCGTCTGAAATATGGATGGTGGAACTGTTTTAATTGAATTTGATGGTTATATATTTTATTTTATATAAAAAGTTAATAGTTACGCTTCTAGAATTGAAATTTTGGAATGATAATTAATTTTTTTTTATTTTTAATGCTTCTTTCAGTTACTTAATTACGATTTTAATAGTTTTATAGTATATATAAAATATTCAAATTTACTGCAATATGTACTCAATGTTAAATCAGTGTAATGTTTGGTTTCATATTGATATAGTAGGTAAGAAGTTTGTTTTATTATTATTGAATTACTTATTTGTTAAAAATTTGTTCTGAATTTTGAAATTTTGGTTAATTAGCAATAATTAGTGTTGTTGATGGTTGTTTAAGATTTATGATTTCTTTTCTTTCTTCTATTTTGGGTTAATTACCCGTTCTGATTTTTTTTAACAATTGGTTTCATGGGTGGTTTGGGCAACAAAATCTGATTTAACATGACAAGCCAGGCCACAGTCTGGCTAACCACCTTAATTGTTGAAATTCCAAATCTTGGTTTGTCTTTTTTAAGTAACTTTGGTTTTAATTCATATACAATATTTTTATATTCTGAGACATTTAATGACTACAGCTCTGTTTTTATTTATTAGTATTCATGTATTATTTGGATTTACATTAATTTATATTATGATTAAAATTAAGGTTTTATGCAAAAAATTTACTAAATTTATCTTTGTTTTAAGTTAGAACATTATGGTTTTTACTTATAATTTAATTTTGATATAATTATATATAAAGAGTGTCACACTTATCGTTGTCCAATAACTAATTCCTAAACCGTTAGAGATAGACATATAGATCCAATTGGAAAAATGCTTTAAATGACGGAAAGATGGATGCGAAAATGCCTTTTTACAAAAATGCGTTTTTCGCGAATACGCAATTATGCAAATATTTTTTTTTCTTTTTCAATGTTTTCCTATACAAATGGGTGCGCTCTATCCAACGAGACCACTTGCGCCCGTTTCCGGTGATTAGTTTTGGAGAAAATCGCGCCATCGTCTGGAGTCGATTTTGGATGCGAAAATGCCTTTTTACAAAAATGCGTATTTTATGTTTTTTGAGTCAATAAATATATTTCTGAAAAAGTTACGAATTATAATTTTTTGTAAGGTCGCCTGGTTCTATCAGCTATATTTAGTAAAATATTCTGAACACACAAATATTTTAAGATAAAAAAAAAGTTCCACTCTTCTGCGACTGAAACTGACCGAGTTATAGAGCTTTGAATTTCAAAATTTTAAACTAACCAGCAACCTATCGAGCAAGTGTTGAGCATCTATTGGTGGATCGTCTTCAAGGTGGCTATTGAAATGGTGAAAAGTGGTCTAAGTCAGCGATATTCAAAGCTCCATAACTCCGACAGTTTTAGTCGCAGAAGAGTGGAACTTCTTTCGTTTAAAATGTCAGTGTGTGAAGTATGTTCTACTAAATATGACTGATGGGACTATATAAAAAATTAGAATTGGTAACTTTTTCAAAAATATATTTATTGACTCATAGAACATAAAACCTAATTTTTCCAATGGTTACTATATGCCTATCTCCAAAGGTTTGGAAATTAGCCATTGGGCCACGATAAAAGTAGAGACCCTGTAGAATTACCCTTTGACTACTAACGGGGCCTATTCTTCCCACTCACATTTTAAAATTACTACCGGGATAAAAAGAATTCTTTGAAATTCATTGCAATATGTCCCAGTTGTAGAAAAGAACAATTATACACATTTCGTCTTTAGTCACTTACATGGCACAGGCTATTTTCTCTCCATTCTCTTACTGAAAAATTTTCTTCTGTACACGTTTGTTCGATAGTTTTGATCTATCGATAAGCAATACTCATTTTATTTTCAATAATATTGATTAAATACTGTGTATATCTATAAGTTTTTGCAATAAGGGGTCATCCACAAATGATGTCACGCTTGGAGGGGGTTCGAGAAATTGTGACAGTTTGTGACAAGGGGGTAACAAGAAGTGTGACATCACACATTTTGGTTAAAATAAAAACATTTAAAATCAGCAAATAAAATTTTGAAGTTATTTTGAAATTACCAGAATTTGGGGGTATTTTTTTAATCGGGGCTAAAACAAATTTCATGTGATTTTTTTCACTTATATTCCTTTCTTTTCGAAAACGGCATTCAGGGTAGGTTCTGCGAATATGGTAGCAGCAGAAATTCTTCACCATTAGAAGAAAACCTCCCTCTGTTCACAAATGTCATTAAAACACATAGTTCAAGTTTAAAAATAAAATTTGAAATATGATCTATAATGTAGTGCTTTGTTTCTGAACTGCAAGTATATGTTTATGTAACATAGTGTGACATGTGACAAGGGGGGAGGGGGAAAGGTGAAATGTGACACTTTGTGACAAAGGGGGGAGGAGGTCAAAAGTATTGAAAAAAAGTGTGACATCATTTATGGACAACCCCTAACTGATAATAATCATGTTTCATGCATAAAAATGTCAATTTTTTTATGGTATTATTATGTTTCAGCCTTTGGTTTAAAATCCAATTGGAGAGATAAAAAAAAGACAAACAAGCTGCAAACGATCAAGTTGGCTCATTTGGAGCCTATTGTATTCATTCTCATTGAAAACTGGATATTTTTTAATTCTAAGTGATAGGGTTAAAGTGAAAATTGATAAATAGAAATCCAAACTACTTAGATAGGGAATACTTGGATAGTATCTACTTGATAAATGGAAATCCAAACCACTTAGATAGGGAATACTTAGAAGATAGTGACTACTTGATAAATAGAAATCCAAACTATTTAGATAGGGAATACTTAAATATTGACTACTTGATAAATAGAAATCCAAACTACGATTAGTTAGTGACAATAGTTCACTTTTTATTAATTTTTGATACTTTCTCATCATATTTTGCTTCAAAAATTGATATAAAATCATATGATTTGACTTGATGCCGCCGTCTAAGCTTGGCCACCCGACCTCCGCGCCATTGCCCCCTCAATCAATATCTGCCCCCTTCGCCACTGACTTCTTTTCGAGATACTTTTATTTTATTATGTTTTATGTTCCATAATTCAACACGGCGCTTTGTCCTATAAATGACCGCGGCAGATCTCCGAAACCCGGGGCATGAGATGCGATGCATCGCCGGTTCCAATAGCAGAAGACTCTCCTGATGACATAATCTCCCTCCGAACATTTTCATTCCACCTACCCACTCAGAAAAAGAAAGCGAAACCCTGGAAGGCATCATTTTAGACTCGCCTGAGCAAGCACTGACGAGCTGGGGAACTACCCACCCCACCCTCCGGCGAGCTACCTGGAGAATTCTGATGAGTACGAAGAAGGTTCTTTTATTGGATTGAAAGCAAACATCGTCCGATGCTCTTTTCCGTCCACCTGCAGACGGAGTGAATTAGCGTCGACCCCCCTCCAAACGAGGGCCGCATCCGAAGGGATTTGCCTACGCCGAAAGAAAGCAAAGTGGATCTAAGTGCTCTCCGCCGAAACACGGATCCATGGATCGGTGGTGGTGGTGGGGTCTTTGGAAGTACTGGATGATTTTAAGAGGAATTAAAGCAAGCGATTAGAAATCTCACTTATGGAGCTGTTTCGAGTTCAACAGTTCAGCTCCGGATATAGCAAATGGAGAGGAGGAACTTTTTATCAAAAGTTAATAGATTCGTTTTTTTCTTTAATCTGAAATACGTTTTTTCTAAATCTTACTATCCAACTATACAACGCCAGTCTCATTTTGTCTCAAAACTTGTTTTTCCCCTTTGTCAAGCTATTTGAAGATCTTAATATTTTGAAAAATTATAAATATATCCACCTCTAAAACCCAACTTTGTAAAATGGACATATTCACTTTTTATAAGAAACTCCTCAATTGTTTTTTCAATAGATCAGAGGTCCCCAACCTGGGGTACGCGAAATCAAAGTTGTTAATGGCGGGAACAAGAAAAGATAATGGCCCATGTACAACCCTTGACTGATATTGAGTTATAATCAAGAAGAAAGGCCCTTGTTATATAACATTTCTTGGAGGCATCCACCAGCTCATTCATGGTATAGTTGTGAAGGCCCCGGTGCTGCTATACATTTTAAGGGGGTTAGGAAAGACCAAACAGCTTTGGCTCGCATATCATCCGGACACTTAAAAACTCTCAGATTCTCTCGTGGTGATAAGAAGTTCAATATCTGCACAAAGTGCAACATGATTGAGCCCACTCCGCAACACCTGTTTGACTGTGTTGCCTTGGTGTATGATGACCAGCTTAAGCGACCGGATTTCTTGTTGGAGATGATGAGGGCGAACGATCTCATGGATCTGATCTGATTCAGATCAGAAGGATTAGTAAAAAGAAGAAGAAGAAAATATAAGGGTTTTAAAAAGTTAGAAAATTTTGTTCCTCCAAGTGAATTGCTATTTAATAACTATACCACTTGAATAGTTCATTTTAAGGAAGTGTAATTTTTAGCTATTCTTATAAGTTAAATCGAAATAATTACAATACTGGTTTCATATGCTTTGGCATTGAAATTATACTATATTAAAAATGGAATAAAATGCCAAATCAAAAATAAGCTGCAAATGTGATTAATTCGAGTCGTTTCACTTTTAAGTTCACCTTAAAATTATTGATAAAAACTTCTTTCTATAGACGGATGGTGGTGGTTGGGAGTTAAATTTGATATTAGGGAGTACGTGAAAAAAAACGAATAATAAGGGGTTGGCGAGAGGAAAAAGTTTGGGAATCCCCGCAATAGTTGGTGGATTTTGAGACAAGCAAAAAATAATTAAAATTTAAAATTTCTGTTTTTTTACTTCAAAAGATATACTACAGTCGGACCTCTATTTAACGAACATCTATTTTGCGAATTTCTCTATTTTGCGAACTTTTCCTTGGAACCAAGAACATGTTGCGAATTTCTTCGTAAAATAACGTGCACATAGCGAAGTGCATTCTCTATTTAACGAACTTTTTCTTGTGATCCAATATTTTTTTTCTCCCTATTTCTCAAAATATTTCAGAACATTTCAAACTTATTCTTTCTTTTAACGCATTTTGTAATGATCAGTGACCTTGAACTGGGTTTACCAGTCTGCTAACTCATCGAGAGCAGTAAAATCGTAGCCATTCTTTTCATTTCATCTCGGAGGTGCAACCTTTACCCCCCCAACACTGTCCATTTCACTAGAAAAACTTTCAATATCCTTTCACCCTCAATGGAGCTGTCCCGTGTCCTCGAACTTTATCAGTAATTAAATTTAAGGACGCATGCTTAAAATTACTTGTTGAAATAAATGCGATAATGTCATTAAAATTCCTTAATTTTAATACAAAATTATTTTTTTAAAATTGAAAATACTGTGTATTCCCGGACAATATTTTGTTTTATTCTGGTTTTCCTTGCAGATTTCTTTTTCATGGGTAAGATGTATAGAACAAATAGATATTAATTTACAAAATAAAGGAGCAATTAATTACTTTTTAAAATAATATTTAGTGTTTATGCATTTAAAATCTGTTTTGTGTAGTTTAAAGCATTTTAAAAGGTGAATCTCTATTTAAAGAATTTTCCATATAACGAACTTTTTTTCGGGATTTAGCGGCTTCGTTAAATAGAGGTCCGACTGTATATGCGAATCAAATAGCGTTAAAACGTATATTGTTAGATAAAATGGATGTTAACGGTGTGTCTGTGAATGAAAGTGTATTTTAACTCGTATGTCGAGTCAGACTCGACATTCTGAATCATGCATCTTTTACACATACTCGTTGGATAGCGCTTATTATAAAAACCATATAATAGCAAAAACACAAAGATTGATTGTTCGGAGTGCAAAGGGTTAATGACTTTGTCGAAACAGTGTTTTTCAGATTAAAAGGAATTTTAAATTTTCCGTGGCTCTTAATTTTTGAGGAAATTGTATAAAATTTATAATAAGGATTCGTGTAATGAATTAAATATAGGTATACATCTTAGGTATCGACTTCTTTTAGATAATTAAAAGTCAAGTTTAGCGCATAAAAATACAAAATTCTGATAAATTCATTACGTATCCATAGAAATATTTCCAGAAAATTAACTTTTAAATGTTTTTTATTTTAAAACTCCTCGGATTGGCCAATTTTTCAGCCTCAAATTTTTCTTGAAGGGAAAATGCTTTCTTCGCTTCGTAAAAATTTTCTTAAGTGAATCCTGACTGACTTTGTAAACTATTTGCTTAAGATCCATCGACTTACCATAAAAATTATTTACCAGCAAAAATACATTTATTTTTCAATAACCAATTTTAATATTTTGAAAGTTTACCTTCAACTCGTATGTCAAAATTCTCAAAAGCTTTGAATTTTGTAAACTCAAGAATATATATTTATTTTCGAATCAAGCAATTTCGATCGCATCAACAACAACATTTCAATAAAAAAATATTATTATTCAACAAAAAATGTCGGCTTTAAGAAGTTAAATTTCCAAATATCCACATAATAACACCGGTTCATAACTTTAAATGCTTGTTGAATATATTTTATTCAAAGTTCAACATTCATTTTTGAACTGAAGAACTGTCTTTCATCTCCTATTTCAACAACATTCATTTTTGAATTGAAGAACTGTCTTTCATTTCCTATTTCAACATTTTTTGAAACAGAACACCTAACATATAATTTCGATACCCAAGTAGCACACTGTATTGTATATAACATTGTAAAATTTGAAAAAACAATATTGTATAATATTGTTTTACAATATTCAAACGGTGTAAAATTTGAGACTTTCGTTACATTGTTCAAAATTGAGTCCGGTATTGTTCAATATGAGTCCATGTTGTACAATATATTTCAGTTCCAAATTTCCAATGTAGTTTCAATATTGTACAATTTATTTTCCCAAAACTATAAATATCGCCAGTATTAAACCTAAATGCTTATTAGAGTATAGGAAATAATTAAAACCTTTACTTCCATACCGCATCTCTTGATTATTCTATAATGAATATTTGTTACTTTTGCCTACTTTTAGTTTCGAACTGATCACCTTTTTGTTTGCTAATCGGCGTCTTTGTACTTTCAGACATAAAGTTTGACATGTCGAGTTTACGAAGTTAAATTGCTAAATTTCCATATAACACTGTTCATTACGTTGAATTCATTTTTTCCAAAGTTCAGCATTCATTCTAGATTTGAAGAACTGCATTTTGATTTAGCTCCATTTCAACGTTTTTTGAAACGGAAAACCTAACAAATAATTGCGATATACTTTCAAAAACAAATAAGCCAGACATTAGATCTTTCAGACATACAATTTGACATGTTAATAAAAAGGTTCGAACAGATTTTATTCAATTCAGATTCATAGAAATATTATTAAGTCTGTTGAGACAAGTTACCAAACATTCGACATCAAAACCCATAGAAAATGTTGCTAAAATTCTTTAGGACAAGAAAGAAGGAAGAAATGTAACAAGAAAAGAAGCAACCGCCATTTTGTGGACGTTATCAAAAGAGAAAAGTTTATTCTAAGACCATTAAACTTCCTCCTAAACATGCTTCCCATCCACAAAAAGAGCTCTTCAAGAAATCTAACGAATTTCTTCTGATTTGGAAGAATCCGCTGGAAAAGTTTCGGCAGCAAGAACTATTCAGTTTCTGCTCGATATCGAAACTTATTCGCGGATTCTTTTCTCCAATCATTAGGGAAGTTTTGCAACGGTGATACTCGTGAGATGGTCTTGGACGAAGGAACAACATTTTCAACTTAACTGACAAATAGTATCCCTTTGTGCTGTCGGACCTTGAGAAGTTTTTCGATGAAATTGTTCGCGCTGCTTTGTACTCACCGACGAACAAAACAGCGGAATTCTCAAAATTTCGAATGAGATGATTCAGCCCAGAAGAAAGTTAGGACACAAACATTTACAATACATTAGATTTTAGGATTTCATATCATTGAAGTCAAACGTTCTAACTTTTAACTTTCCTGTATATGAAGTACGCAAAGAGAAAATATTCTGGGATGTATTCTTCGTTTCAAAAACCGGATACTAGCACTTTTGGACGATTTTATTACTGAAAGGGGTGACAGGCAATGAGTAAAATGAGCTTTTTTCCTGACATCTCTGTTAGGTCGTCACCTTCGTACCGTCAAGGTGTAGTTTTCTACTCAGTCTTTACAGCAAATGAATAAATGAAAATGAATGAAAATGTTTCTATATACTGCTAAGTAAAATGTAAACATCTCCCCCTCCATTTTCCACTTCACCCCTATTTTGGTAGAATGAATTTCGCCTGCCGCATGCGCAAAAGCGCGAAGTGTTACCGTATCTGAGAAGTATCAGTAGTGGAGGCATCGGAATGGCACTGCTTAATTTTAGACTACGCCACTGATAGTACTGTAAACATCGTTAGCAGTGGCGTAGCGACCGGTAGTTCAAGGGGGTATAGATGCCCCAGGAGCCACACTTAAGGTCTGCCATCGGAACAAAACATTAACGTGTTTACGTCGCTTTTTCTGATTAAATATCATAAGAGGGCAAAAAATAATAACATGCCCCGCGCTCCATTTCCACTTGCTAGACCACTGATGATGTCTGGGGGGCCCCGTACGCCACTTACCCTCGCTACGCCACTGAATGTTCGACTTCGAGGCGTTGATGCAACTACGCATTTCAGACATCCCTGAATCCGAACAAAAGAAAAATATTTTTGGTAGAAACTGTCTACTGCACTACGTCTGTCTACCTGCACTGACGGTAACTTCAAAGCGCAACAAGATAGACGAAATTAACACCCTCACCGTCCCAGCCTACCCGAAAGGGTGTAAGGCTATTATCGGGTTGGTGAGTGTGCTACATTCGTCTAGCTAGTTGCGCTTTCGAGTTATCGTCAGTGCAGGTAGACAGTTAGATGAATGAAATTTAGTATATGGTCTTTGCATCAAAATTGCGAATTTGCATCATATTTTCACGAAGTTGTAAATTTGTTTGCTTTACATGCTAATCTTAGGACAAGAGAGTTTCCACATAGGTTTTACTCGGAGTCAAGCCAATGAATTCCGATCTTGGCAACAAAAGGAATCTTCTTGAAAATTCACGATTTGTGGTCCCATCTCTACTAGGAGCGGGAAATATCAAGAACCTTCTAGAGATTGCCATGTGACGCCACTTCCCCTTGGAAAGGGTATAAAAGCAAACTCTCAAACCAAGAGTGGATTTGTTGGAGTTTGGTCAGCAGTGAAACTGATGAACTGAGAGACATTTGAGCCTATTGAAAGTGCTGTGACTGATATTTATTGTTAATCTCTGTTGTTAACTTATACAAGTGCTGTTCAGTTTTGTTCCCTGTGCTACGTTAGTGTTTTGTTGAAATCTTAGTGAAATAAAGATTGAATATCTATAAAACACTAAAATTCAGACATACCTGAATCCGAACAAAAAATATATATTTTTGGAATTTCGCCTGTCTGCCTGCACTGACGGTAACTCGAAAGCGCAACTAGATAGATGAATGTACCACCCTCCCTGTAAATTAACACCTATAAGAAAACTTTATGAAAAACAACAAAAAAAATTATTAGGTTTTTAGTACTGTATCCTTCACCAGATGGAGATAGGTGCGCACTCTTATAAACAAAGTTCACTTCTGAGCGTCGTTCTTTTTCCATTCTACAACAAAAGAGGTAAAACATTTTAATCCCTTCTTTTCAGACTATGTTTAAAAGACTGTTTTGAATTTCTTCTTTGTGGATAAATGTTTTTCTTTCCAATTTGTTCCAGAATATGTTCAGGCCTTAGAGGAAAATAAAAAATTTAGACCTTAAATTCGTTTTTCCTCGACACCAAACCTATTCTATTTTTGAATCGGTATGGATGTGATCCTCGACACCAAACCTATTCTATTTTTGAATCGGTATGGTATGGTCTGATGACGTCATCCACCAGATTCTTATTCCTCCTCGTTTTTCTTCATTCGTTGTTTGTTAATATTATTTTATTTTTACCTCTTTCACAATTAAAACTTCCCTTAATTCGTATTTATATCTTTGTGAAATAAAGCTTGTTTATTTTTTTACTATCCTGCTTGTTGGATTGCATTCACGTGCACCTACCAGACGATATTTTTTGTAAGAATATTTTGTCCGTGTACGCGAGGAGATAGATGAATGAAATTTAGTTTAAGGTTTTGACACCAAAATTGAAGGATTGCATCAAACTTTGTACCAAATCCATCAAAGCGTTCGCTGTTTGCTGGTGTGTTTGTGTATAATTGAACGAGAAAAATAAAAAAAAAGTCAAGTAAATATTTAAGTGAAATTCGGGATGTGGTCTTGATTCCAAATTTGTAAATTTGTATCAAATTTTGGACTCAATCGGGCAACGAGACGAGGGACGAAATGCGTACACGTTTTTTTTCGCTCTGCAACGAAATTTAACACAAATTGCCCCATATTGTTTCATTAAAAGAGAAACAATACCCAAGTCAAGAATCTAACTGAACAGGGATAAAATGACCTATAGAAAAACAATATAATAAAAGAATAAATTTAGATTATTATACAAATATTGTATTCAAAGAACTTTACACTCTTTATTTATTAAAATTATTTATTGAAACTCTTACATTTTTATTTTTTTATATTTAATTATAATTATCACTTAATTTGTTAAAGTTATTTGCTGTTAATTTAATAAGTTTGCAGCATTTATTAAAACTTTAAATATCAAAAATAAATCCTTACTACCATTTTTAATATATATTTGCTACTTTCTCTTGTTGTATTCGATTTTAGACCCAGTTTTTCTTAATTCGATTTGCCGAATAAAGCGAATTTCTATTATAGTCTCTTTAGGTTCGAATAAGCCAAGTTCCACTGTGAGTTAATTTTACATTCCAAAGTGGTTAGAAACGGTGCATTTGAGAAA
Organism: Araneus ventricosus; assembly: GCA_013235015.1. Taxonomy (NCBI): domain Eukaryota; kingdom Metazoa; phylum Arthropoda; class Arachnida; order Araneae; family Araneidae; genus Araneus; species Araneus ventricosus. The sequence goes on along the minus strand of BGPR01012586.1, from coordinate 18,164 downwards.
AGAATCGAAATATTCCTAGTCGTTTTCAGTAAAAAAAATCCTTTTTTAAGCTTGTCCAAATGACAGTAATAGGAAATGTTGATGCCTTTTCATCCAACCGCAATTTGGATACTTCATGCAGTGGCGTCGCGCCCGGGGGCCCACGGGCCCCCCCCCCCCCCGGGCCCCCCCTTGGGGGGGGCGCCATGGAGTCAAACAATACACCTTTTATACCATTTTTAGAGCAAAATGTGATGAGGGAGCAAAAAAATAATACCATACACCTAGCGCCATTTACACTTGTTAAGCCACTAATGGCTACTGGGATAAAAAAAATCAAAATATTTTCCTGGCGCCATTTGCTCTGCCTACGCCACTGGCCTAGGTGACAAAACTAGGCGTTGCAATTCACTTTTATCTTAAGTGTTTATTTACGTCTTTAAACTTTTAAACTCCTGGTGTGTTTTCAGAGGATTCGGTGCATGCGTGTTTTGCCTTTTTAACCCTTGCCGTTTGGAAATGGTCATTGAATTTTTTAAAAAAATACGACTTTTAGAATCATAGCGTGTTTTAATGTTTTGCGGTTATGTGTTTTCGTTTTTAATTATATATGCGTTTGCAAAATTTTTATGATCTTGTGTATTCTCTGTGTTCAACCTTTTATTTTCTAGCGCATTTTTTTTATTTACCCGTTGTGGCTTTTCTTCTTTGTGTATTTGTTGTTTATAGCACTCTGTAAATGGAGTTTTCTCTTCAGTGTGCTTTTCTTTAAATAAAGAGTTAAGGTATCCGACTGGTTTAAAATCGTCGTTTTTGTTGAAATTATCAAAAAATTTTTATGACTTAATTTTGTAGCCTGTTTAATCAGCTTTCTAAAACTGTCTCACTTTTCACTCTACGTGAATTACAAATGGAGTTACAGCTGTTTTATTACCGAACTGTAAGCATTATTTTAAGTTGCGTGAAAACTTTAAATGCGTTTTCTGAGAAATGATATTTTTGAGGAAAACTGTCGACCGTAATAATGATTTCTCAAAAAGTTATTCAAGTATTGATATGACATTTTCTGAGATTGTTTTCTGTAATATGCTCGATGTTTTCCTCTAAAAACTAAGGTCAATTTTAAAATCAAGTATTATTTTTAAGTGCTTAAATATAAACGAAAAGCATTTTTTATGAAAAATTACCAGTTTAGTAACTATGTTCAGCTCTATCTCAAAACTATTTTGAAGTTCACGATATATTTTAGAGCATAACACAGATTACTGTCATAAAAATCTACTCCTACAAGGATTTATGTATACTTAGAATATGATTTTGTCTATGGCTGTTAGCGTAAGACAAATATTTTAGTCATTTTTCTTTAAATTTCTCAGTTTTTTTTGAAAAAAATATTATTTTGAAAGCCCGATTTTACAATATTTTCATAGTTTTAAAACATATGCAGTTGAAAAATAACATTAAAAAATATATATAAGTTATTTTTCAAAAAAATGTCTCCGAACACAGTCGGATACCTTAATGCGTTTATGTCACTTTTTAAAGTCAAAGACATGAGGTGCGAAAAAATACAATGCCCCCTGGCGTCATTTACACAAACTAAACGACTGATGACGATGAGAGAGGAGCGAAAAAATCACATTATAACGGGGACGCCATTGACTGCATGCGTGGAACAGCATTCCGATTTCCTTGTAATGAACCGTCTGGCCATCTTGGGGGGCGCATCGTTTGCGGCTAACAGCATTCCCTTTTCTGTCCATCAGAACAAAGGAGTTATGATGTGGTTCCTTTCTTTGGGCTAATCCGTTTACCTGATGATCCTCCGCTTCCAAGGAATCGCTAATCTCGTCCCATTAGGCGGCTCGCCCATTACGATGGATGCTCGTCAACTTAGATTTGCCCGAGGAAGATCTCGTCGGAGATGGCGAAAGGCATGACGGGAGAATCCATTATTGCCCTTCTGCTGGTGACCTCGAATCCAGAAATGTCGGTTTCGCATTAGGTGGAAGAGAGTTCTTTGCAAGACGCGAATGACTTTGAGTGTTCCTTAGAAGTTATGAAAATAATATGCTTACAAGAATAATAGACAGATAATAATCTTACAAATATAGCAAAAAGTAAAAAATGAATTCATTTTTTACTTTTGGCTGTATTTGTATGATTATTATCTGTCTATTGTTCTCTGTTTTTTTTTAACCTGCTGCAATTGCGCGCTTCTTAAACATTGTCGTAATTTTTTCTAACTTTATTTCTTTCTACAAAAAATTCTTTTGTTCTTTTAATTTTATTGTATGCTAATTAAAATATTTCTTCTTGTTCTAGTTTTAAATTTTGCTTCCTTTTTTAAAAAAAACTTTAAATTTTTTTTTTTTAAATTTGCTATATTTTTTTCTTGTTGATTGTTTACATGCTCCTTACAAGAATAATAATGCAAAGGAACTTGGTTATTTCGAATTCGTCGTAACTCGAATTTTTTCTCTGGTACCTTGAATTTTTTTATTAGCATAAATCTAAAATATCTTCTACACTTCCAATTTATAATGGTTCGATCGGAGTCAAAATTTAAAACTTTAAAAAATGGTTTTCCTTTGTTAAATGTGTAATGCATTCGATCAAAAAAGTAACCAAAAAAATTCTCCCTTTTCCAAAAAAATTCACGTTTACATAGTGAAATGTAGGGTAGAGTCGCAATCGGGAAGAAAAGCAATCAATACAGTGTAAGTATATATTAGCTAATACAGAGCTTGCTATACTACCTTGTGGTGTGCCTTGTTCGGTGGTGTAAGAAAATAGAAAGGCGACTGCCGTTATTTGCGTTTAACATAGCTCTACAACAAGACGCTAACCTACCCATCAAAAATCAGAAGTAGTTAGATGAGAGTGGGGTAAAACCGGGACCCTTCATTCTGGCGATATTATTTTTCCTATCTAGCAGACAATTACTGAATTGCACTCTACTAATCAAGAAAAAGAAATAGCTATAGTGGCGTGTGGTATTCACTAATTCTGTGAAGGTTTATTTGTTTTAAGACGTCAACTCTCTAATGTTCCTTTGATTTTAAACTATCCTTACTTAAAAATCATTACAGCTATAAAAACTATATTTAGTCCAACTTATTATACGTTTACTAAGGATTTACACCCTATCAAATAATAAATTAATCAAAATAAATTAAGTAATTAAATAATAATTGTAATTAATATTCTTAAATTGTCATATAAAATAAAAATGATTGCAACTTTTGCCAGTGAAAATCAAGTTTCCCTAATTTCCCATAAGGTTAACATGTGTACCCGGTTTTACTCCACTAGAGGGGTAAAAACGGGTAGTTTGACTTTTTTGATAAAAAAAAAATCATTGATAAAAAAGTAATAAAAGTGACTTTTCTGGAAAGATACACTGTACTCCGATAAACAATGAATATTTTAATTAAAATCGATATCAAAATAACTATCTGCGATAGTTAGTAAGCGAAATACTACCAAATGATCGCAAATGAATAAGTTGTAAGGCCCAAAATTAAAATGACATTTTAGTGCCAAATTCCACTTGAATTTATAATTTTATATATCTTTTTGATTCCACACTGTTTGGGCCTGGAAGTGAATTTCAGAAAAAAATAGATCGCAAAATTCCCAAATATTTATAATAATAAATTACAGATCAAACACAGAAAAATAAAAAATAATTTAAAAAATTAAGTTTTTAAAAGCACGCTTTTCTGTTTCTCTAAAAGTTAGAAAATATTTTTTTGTCAAAACAAAAACTTAAAAGCGCAAGACCATAAAGACTTAAATTAAGCTACAGTAAATATCATGAGAACGAAAATTCCTAAATAGTCATTAAAAACAAAAATATATTATGAATGGGACTGAAATTCCAGTTTCCATCAACCCTGCACTATTTTTTGTTTTTGATAATTTTGATGAAAAAACTAGTTCCTACTTTTCCCTACTAGTGCGCTAATAAAAGTATTTGTTTCAAAATTTTTTAATTAATTATTTTTATTCATTTCGTAGTTATAATTTAATCTCAAATATGAAAGCAGTATGGAAAACCAAACGATTTCTAATTAAAAACTTCTGAATAAAATTAAAATGAATGAAACCAAACGATTTCTAATTAAAATCTGTTGAATACAGTTCAGATGAATGAATACTTTTTATGAAACTTTCAAAAGGCAGCAAGTTTTCAATAAAATCAGAGTAGTTAATGTAATGATTGCAAAGATAACTAAGGTTTAGACTTGATGTTCTAATTAGCGCGAATATTCGAAATCATCATTTGAGAATTCTGTGCTGGTCAACCTGAAAGATGGAGGCAGAAATTCATTCATCAACATTTTTGAGTGATTCTTAACGAGTTCATTGCACATTCCTAAAATGAAAAGGCTGATCATTAAATATAAAATTCATTTCTCGAAATGTTAAAAACACTGCTACCTACTTAGAGTTTTTATTTTCAAGAAAGAAAAAAATATATTCCAGAATCACGTTTAAGAGTAAACAAAAAAATTTTTTTAAATACACACTTCTATTAATGTACTGAAAAAAAGTATATTTAAAAAAATTATTTTCAACATTTTAGTCTTGAATTTGTAATTATCGATTGCTGAAATCAATTTCTCTCAAGTTCACTATCAGGTGCTGGAATTCTTATGGAATGGATCTTTAATTAAACTAATAGATTAAATAATTCAGTTCTGAAAATATTAAAAACCCTGCTACCTACTTAGAGTTTTCATTTTCAAGAAAGAAAAAAAAATATTCCAGAATCACATTTAATAGTAATCAAAAACAATTTTTAAATAGCCACTTTTATTAATGTACTAAAGAAAGTATATTTTTAAAAAATTATTTTCTACATTTTAGTCTTGAATTTGTAATTATCGATTGCTGAAATCAGTTTCTCTCAAATTCACTATCAGGTGCTGGAATTCTTATGGAATAGATCTTTAATTAAAGTAATAGATTAAATCTTTCAGTTCTGACAATGTTAAAATAGTGATATACAAGCGCACATTGGAAGTTCTAGAATATCATGAAGTGACTGAAAAATAGAATAAAAAATTCCATCTTTATAACCAATAAAACTTCAAGTTAAATAAAAGTGTGTTGAAAATGGATAGGATATATAAATTTTTTTTCAGTATATGTGTATAATTTCATACTGAAAAAATCATTTAAATTTTCCACCTAATAATTTGCGATACGATTCACTGAAATTCATTGCACGAGTCTTTTATTCATAAATTGAGATCTTTGGAAATTTTTTAAATACGCACTTCTATTAATGTACTAAAAAAAGTAGATTTTTTTAAAATTATTTTCTACATTTTAGTCTTGAATTTGTAATTATCGACTTATCCATAAAAGAATAAGCAGTTAAAATATTTTTAGAAAAAAGATGTTCTTTTTCGAATAAAATAAGAGTGTGTTTTTAAACTCTGTTTTCATCAAATGTCAAATCGTTGCAGATAACACCAACTTTTCGTGACTACTTTTTGGAATACTAATAAAAGGATGTTTTTAAAAACTGATTTTATTAAAGTTCAAATCGTTGGAGTTAACTCTGAAAAAGAAAAAATTCTACTTTTTCGAATGCTAATAAGAGCGTTTTTAAAAATGGTTTTTATTAAATTTCAAATCGTTTTAGTTAACACTAATAAGAAAAAAATCTACTTTTTCGAATACTAATAAAAGAGTATTTTTAAAAACTGTTTTTATTAAATTTCAAACAAAAAAGTAAGTGGAAGCAATTCCCATTCGTTAAAAGTTAAAACATTCCTTGCGTACGCTTACGAAGCATTGAAAGAGAAGCGTGCGCTTAACATTTCAAGAAAAGAAATGAAAAAATAGTTCGAGAACTTTTAGCATAATTTTCACCAAAAAAATATTTCATTTCAAATGGATTCTTCCTTTTCTTTCTTCTTCCGCGTTCGAGAACCGCAGCTTTATTCGAAAATGGGAGACAAGTTCTTTTGAGAAGTGGAGAAAAATTCGATTCATTTTTCTCCAATGCGAGGCTAAGGAGCTTAGGTTGGAAAACATTTCTGAAAAGGGGTAGACGCCACAAATCCAAAACGGAAGAGAGGCTTTTCCTTGAGGAAGAGAATTATTTGCCGTTCGAATGAACACAAAGCGCGGGAGAAAAGGGCTTGAGAACGATCTCTCAAGCCGAAGATACGTCACTTTTTACCTCTTAAATATGAATAATATTTTTAAAAAATTTACATTTTAAAACCGAGGATCAGCGAAGAATTGAAATAAATAACAGCTGCCTGTACTGATGTAAAGAAGTTTTGTAAAGGGGAACACCTATTTCTATTTCTGCTCGGTTCATTGATGGAGAAAGTTAATGCAGTTATAAATTTTTGTAGTGTGATGTATTTCAGCATAGCATTAATAATCGTGGAGCCTTCTTTATCAAAAATAATATATTTATTGGACGTCTTCCACAGTACAAACATGTAAAACAAACACATTTACATCACAAACGTTACATCACTCACTTCTGACATCGAATTCCATGTTCAATCTCCTTATTATTCTCTGTTGCTAGGCAACGTTAGCAAAAGACAATATATCGTTGCCAAACTATTTTTATAATCTTTAGAAAAGAATTAATACCAAATGATTTTTTTAATTAATTTCTTTTACAGCCAAACGGCATTTTTAAATTAATTTCTTTTATGAACAAACGATTTTTTATCTAATTAATTTCTTTTCTTTAAATATTTTAATAATTCTACAAATAGATATATTTTTATTCGTTACGAATATTACAGTAGAAACAATTGTAAATGTCTCTGTTTTATTGTAGTGCCGTTTCGAAGCTACCTATGCACAGTGTGTTTTTTTTCTTTCTTTTTCATATGTGAAGTATACAAAGAGAAAGCATTGCAATATTTAAAAAGTTTGACCTAGAAATGCTGATGAATCTAAACATTTTAAGCATCAGAGAAGCGCATATTTGGAATGATGTCTGACTGTCTGTCTGTGGAGATGATAATTTAGAAACTCAACGATCTAGGCGGATAAATTTGGCATGTAGTCTGTATACTTAAATTGTAGATTTCTGTCAAATTTTAACCCTTAAAAGCCCGATTTTTTTAAAAATTCATTTTAAGATGTTTTTTGACTTTCATTTCTTGTATAAAACATGGGAAAAATACTTTAAAAATTCCTATTTTGTTTTTAGTATGGTTTACGACTGAAAAGCAGTCCGTTACCAATTGACAACACTAGGCTTTATTTCAAGAAAGAATTTCTCCGATAAAATTCCATAATGTCAAACACAGATGAATTTTAATAAATAAGAATAAGGATAAGGAATTTTCTTCATCATTGTAGAATAAAATAGGGTATTCTCAAGCGTACTCTCAAAGCTAAAAAGATCCAGCATCAAGTGAAAAACATCCATTTATTTTTTGTCAGCACTCAGGCTGCCATCTATACGTTGTAAATTGATTTAATAAAAATTTCAGTGTGTATCCCATTGGGAACAACAGGCATTAGAGCTTCAGTCTTATTCTCAAGATTTTAAAAGACAAAATTGGGTATGTTGCTTCAAGACAGCACTGAACTTTTAAGTGTTAAACGAAATCTGTCTATGTTAAGTCTATTTTTGTATACGTTCGCGTGCTTGTAGACATCATAATCCAGAAATGCAAAGGTCTAGATGGATGAAATTTACTATACTATTTTCCATCAGAATTGTATATATGTACCAGGTTTTGGCTAGAATCTATGAACGCGTTCACCTGTATATTTGGTTGTATGTTAATGTGATAGCTCAAAAATAGCAGCAACTTGTATAAATGAATTCGAGTATACAGTATGAGTACGAATATCCAGACTATAGTATATCCGAGTTGTCTCGAAGCGCTATAACTAAGATGATTGAAATTTGATCTGTCGTCTTGCGACCAAACACAGTTTATTTATCACTAGGTTTGCCATAATTGCCAAGCATTGATGCAGAACGTTTAAGTGCTAAATAAATAAAGCATAAAAATGTCAGTAGGTAATGGTTTATTTTATTTTGATTAAAAAATCAAAGTTTAAACAATCTATTAAAATGAACACGCATAATAATAAAAAGGATGCGAGGCTAATCCTTTTCAGCTCAGTCATATTTAAACCCTCTAAGCGTTTCTCATATTCTGTTCAAAAGCAGATATTAGATGTTTATATGTATAATTTCTTAAACTACCGTAGATAAAATATTCTTAAGATTTCAGAGACTTGATTAAGGTATCCGACTGGTTTAAAATTGTCGTTTATGATGAAATTATCAAAAACCTTTTTATGACTTAATTTTGTAGCCTGTTTAACCAGCTTTCTAAAACTATCTCACTTTTTACTCTACGTGAATTACAAATGGAGTTACAGCTGTTTTATTACCGAACTGTAAGCATTATTTTATGTTGCATGAAAACTTTAAATGTGTTTTCTCAGAAATGACACTTTTTAGGAAAACTGTCGACCGTAACAATGATTTCTCAAAAAATTATTCAAGTATTGATATGAAATTTTCTGAGATTGTTTTCTGTTATATGCTCGATGTTTTCCTTTAAAACCTAAGGTCAATTTTAAAATCCAGTATTATTTTTAAGTTCTTAAATATAAACGAAAAGCATTTTTTATGAAAAATTACCAGTTTAGTGACTATGTTCAGCTATATCTCAAACCTATTTTGAAGTACAAGAAATATTCTAGAGCATAACACAGATAACTGTCATAAAAATGTACTCCTACAAGGATTTATGTATATTTAGAATATGATTTTGTCTATGACTGTTAGCGTAAGGCAAATATTTTAGTCATTTTTCTTCAAATTTCTCAGTTTTTTTTTAAAAAAATATTATTTTGAAGGCCTAATTTTACAATATTTGCGTAGTTTTAAAACATATGCAGTTGAAAAATAAGATTAAAATATATATAAGTTATTTTTCACAAAAATGTCTCCGAACACAGTCGGATACCTTAAAAGCAATAAAGATCCAATTATTCACTTTAGAAGCAAATTTTCAAGACTTTAAAGCAAGTAGATCAAAATAGCTAACCGCTAAGAGGGTTAAAAGTGATTTCACTTTCTTAATTATATCATTTTCGTTCACATGATTATAAAATTGGGAGCAAGTCATTTTAGAATTTTAATGGCAAATAAAAACTGCTTCTATTGTCTCCACTGACAACTTGTTTCTTTCGTCCAACCATTAGGGAAAACATTCTCTCCACATTTGCATTGTGGGCTGGAATGGAAAATACATATTCGCATAGCTTTGTTAGACATGACTTCTGATCAACATACTTTGCATCTTCAAACATCTTCCGCCATTTCTCTTTCATACTCAGTTTCAGAGATGCTTCGCAGTTTTGGTTGGTATTATATTACTCTAAATAATCTTTTAGAGTGGTGTTTAGGGAGAAAACGGGACAAATAGTAATACGAGACTCAGTAGTGAAATACGGTGACAATCCCATATATACAGGACGTATGACAACCCTATTTATCACCCACTCCCACTCACTCACTCAGTCAGGGGAAGAGGACAACATGTATGAAATTCTGAACCAATCGGTAGAAAGGAAGACTTGCAATATAGACTAGTTTTTTTAACGTAGGACTACGTTCCTCTATTGGGGTCTCAGGAAGGAAATTGATTCACAAGCGAAAACCCCACAAGAAAGGTTGTATGGGAGATCCTCTTTATCTCGGTAACTACATATGTTAAAAACATAACTAATGTCTTATTTTAGAGATGAAGGGTAACAACTGAAGTTACAAAAAAAAACTTACGAGAAACAAAAGAGTCACGTGACTAAAGTAGTCCTACGCCTTTAATATCAGCGGCTGTTTGAAAAGACAGCCTCCCGTCGTGTTTTATTTATACTACGAAGCACAAAATGCGCCATTTTGTTTTAGTATACGAGAAAGTCGACAGGAGTATATTTCTGCTGATGGTGATATCAGTTGCCACCTGCTTCCGGGCACGTGACTCATACGAGGGCCTTGGCGCTCCCTCTGTGATATATTCTTGGGATACAGACTCTTATACGCTGTTGATTAATCTGGACATTCACTAGTGCTCCGGTCCACGCAAATGGCGCGGTGGCACTAGCCACCATTCCATTTTCCAGCCCATTCATTTTGGTGGATCAATCACGAGTCGCTCCGCGCAAACACATCAGTTGAGGGCACTCTGATCCTCTAATGTACTTACTCCCCCCGTGCCTGCTGTGATCTCCTTTAGATCGAGAGAACCTCCCCGCATATCTACACCGGTCGCATTTCAGCATTTATAGCCAGGCAGTTCAAAAAGATTTTGAGAGAAGTTGGATTTCCAAACTTGCGACAACATCACGCCAATTGTCAATGAATTTTCGCACTGACAACAGGTTTTGGCGCGGCGCGGCCGAAATTGCGTGGAGTTGAACGCTTGTGAATGTTCATCTTTAGTATATCAACCAGAGGGAGTGGCCTGCCCGAAACTTTCTCGCATAGGAATAACACGGGTGGGGGAAAAATACACCACGCGCCAGAAAACGTGCGCTATTCCATAAGGTGGGGAAACCACTCGGCATTACCTAAGGTGGGGAAAAGACTCGATATTCCCTATGGTGGGGAAAACGCTCGCTCCAATGTTCGCATCTTTTTTTTTCTGCTTAGATTGGAGAAAAAACCGAATAGGCAATTTCAACGCCTTTTTTTCAACCGATTTAAACGAAAATTGGAGACAAATCCACAATTAGGGTTTCAAGACTACATGCGAAATTTCATTTATCTAAGTAATTTCTTTTTGAAGATATCGTCTTCAGAAGTATGCGATTATATAGACCGACAAACAGTCAACCCTTTGACGGATTTGACCCAAAATGTAAGAAGGACCTACATTCCTGATGATAAAACTGTGTACCAAATTTTATCGATCCAGCTATTCAAGGTTTTGAGTTACCGTGTTCACATGAACACGGAGAGACAAACTTCCCGTGGGCGGATTTTGTCAGCAAATATGACAGGAAAGTGAAACAGGAACTGATTCATTCAAACACATTTAAATTTCGTAAAATATATTCTTGGCTGAAAGACCACAATAAAAATTCTTTTTATCTAAAAAATTCGAATTGAAAAATTGGGTCTAAAATTGAGTACAGCAAGAGCAAATGATCATTTTTAAACTAAAAATGGCAGTTACGATTCATTTTTAATATTCAACAATTTTTATAGTTAATTAACGTGTAATTACTTTATAAATGGTAAGTAATTTCAATAACTAAAGTAATAATAATTATAATTAAAAACTTTTAAAGAATTATTTTAAAAAATAAGTAATTCTAATTAATAACATAAGGCCTTTTGAATTCAATAATTGTGCAATAAAGCTTCAAATAGAAAAGCATACATTTATTAGCGTGCTCAGGGTTTCTTTAAATGAGAAAATTATTGCTTTTTCAATACATTTCACAGATCTTAAGTCCTTTAGAGAATTTAATCTCTTTAAAATATTCACTTACGACCACTAAGAACACAGATAATTTTTAGTTCTGATTTCGAATTATTCGAAATAAATTCGAATTCTTTTCAAGGGACCGGAGAAAAATTCGCATTACCGACGAATTCGAATTAAAGACTTCGAATGGTCCAAGTTCCGCTGCACAATGAGTGGCAATTTAAATTGAATCTGCTTAATTTTTAAATTCTGGGAACCTAACTCATATATTATGGAAAGGATAGTTTGGTAGTTAGATTAGAGCTTAGTTTTTGTTGCATCAAAGTTACACGAGAGAGCTTAGCACGTCCCTCAAATATTCTAAAGCACCGTGACATTAATCATTTCGAGATGGGTATGTATCAAATTGTCTAAACCACGAAGATGCGGCGCTAAGCACTGCTTGAAACATAAATGAAGCTACGTCTCGCCTTTGCGTCCAGATACTGTATAGGACGTGACAGGAAAGCGAAGCAGCAGCCGATGCATTAAAAAGTCATTCGAATTTCGCGAAACAAGTATTAATGAAAAGCCCCTCGCTGTTATCACTTAGTTAGAAGCAGCTGATGTTCTATGCGCAGATTCGAAATCTAGGATTGTGGGTGCCATTTGACAGATCATAATTCAGAAATCACTCCGCTGCAAAGTGCGTTTTCCCTTCTGAGCTCATTGATAAGGATAAACGAGCGAAGGAAAGTTCTTACGTTACTTGCTGTCATAAAGACAGATTGTATGATTGCTGACATTAGATAAAACATTAATAATAATACATAATCTTACGTTGAGAGAGAAGCTACTGAATTTTTGATCTGTGTACTTGTGCCGTCTTCAAATGCATGATTATTCCACTAAATTTCCTCACTCTTTCGGTGAATTTGAAACTTTGAATAACTGGTATCAAAATGGCAATTGTAATAACTTCTCTTCAAATGATTTTTATAATAAATTTGCTTCGACTTTCAGTGAATGTTGGAATTTTAAACAACTGATATTAAAAATTATCAATTGTAATAACTTCCCTTCAAACGATTCTCTTGCTAAATTTCCTCACTCTTTCGGTGAATTTTGAATAACAAATATAAAAATGTGAATTGTGGTAACTTCTCTTCAAATGATTCTTCTGCAAAATTTCCTCACTCTTTCGGTGAATTTGGAATTTTGAATAACTGATATAAAAATGTTAAGTGTAGTAATTTCCCTTCAAATCATTCTTCTGAAAAATTTGCTCCGACTTTCAGTGAATTTTGGAATTTGTAAGCAAACTTTTGTGACCTCTTCAAATGAATCTTCCGCTAAATTATTTTCTCTTTCAGTGAATTTAGGAATTTTAAATAACTAACTTCAAACTGTCAGTTATGTTAAATTGAAAGGTTGAATGTTTATTAAAGCGTCACTTTTTATGAAGGATGACAAAAAAAAAATTTACAGATTGACTTGCTAGAATGTTCGGTGGTATAAATGAAAATAAAAGAATTTGAATGGCTGCGTTGATACCAGTGGTTACATGGAAAGAAAGCATTAACCTAAGGCTTGAGACAGTATAGAACAAAGCTAAACAAACACTAATTGCTTAGAACACGGAACTCTTTGTGGTATTTACGATACAAATGGAATACATTTAAAAATAAGAAAAGAAAATAATTTTAAATGGAAAAATATTAATAATAGAAAGAAATAGGAAGAAAAATAAAAATATTAATAATAATACTAAAACAGAATTGAAAAAAATTAGAATAAGATAGAAAAAAAACATATTGTTACGAAACTGTAAAGTTGTTTCCCTGACATACAAATCTTATGACAAGAAAGAGAGTTTTACAGAAGTTTTGCTGGAAGCTAAGGCAATGAGCCTCCACCTAGGCGACCATTTTGGCGACAAAAAGGAGCTGCTAGAAAATCCAAGAACCATTGTCCTATCCCTAATGGAAACGGAAATTTCGAGAACCTTCAAGAGATTTCTATTAACGTCACATTCTGTCGGAAAAGGTACTTTGGCCGCAGTGCAAGCTTGTGAGCTGATAGACATTGAGAGCTATTGAAAGCGCTGTAACTGATATTTATTAGCGATTTGCTGTCAGCTTGTGTTATTAGTTTATTAAAGTTCTAATTAGTTTTGTTGCCTGTGCTACATCTTGTTTCCTGAAATATTTGTGGAATAAAGAGTCATTATTGCTTTATTATCCTGCTTCTTGGACTACATTCACGTACACCAGTCAGGCGATTTTTCGTAACACTATCATAAAATAAAACAGCAAGAAAATTTAAGAGCTGCATTATTGCTTCACTTTTTCTCCAAAATTTTGTGTATTGAATGACCTGAAACGAAAACAAAGAGTCTCTTCTCAGAACGGGAAATAAAAAAATGAATTCCTTCATCAAATGGGTAGAAATAATGCAATTAGCTTGGAATACAAAAGGCCAAAGGTCCAAAGTTACACGGGTAAGCTTTTAGTGGTCATGAAGAAAAACTATGCACCCATTATGGTTGCCATGTGCTCTTTGTTCTAAAAAGCCGTTTTTTCATTTCTTCTGGTTGTTTGTTTATAGCTCTGTGTTTTCATTTCAAAGGAATCGCATTTCATATTATGATTTCAAGTTTCAAAGTTGTTTCTTTTGGATGATGCATTTAAATAAATTCGATAAATAGCAGTTTTATAAACATTTATTAGTGTAAAAAGAGGGAAATTTTGATTTAAATATATTCTTTTTATTAAATATATGTTATGAATTCATTGACTAACACAAAAAAGTTATTTGAAATCCAATTTTACCATGCTTATTCTCTTGTGATCCCGCGTCCATTTTAATGAACAATTTTGGTTTGCTTACAAAAAATTGCTTTCTATTTAAAGACCTTAAATTACGTTTTCAATGCTTTGGATGGCCCCATACTGCCATCTATTAATAATATATAAATAATTTTATTAATTTATTCATTAATTATGTATCGTGTTTTATTATCCTATCCAGAGTATTAACCTCGAATTTTGTGAAAATTGGTACAAAATTATACCTCAACGCGAGTTTATGGGTCTCGAGAGATTATGAAATTAATCAATTCAATAAAAATGGCTTTTAAAAATGCAATTTTATTAATGTACAAAAAAATTGAAACAATTTTCTACTTTTCAGTCTCCAATTTATAATTTATAACTATAAATATTATGGACTCTTGAAATTAATTATTTTCACGAACTCATTACCAGCTGGTGCCACCCATTTGAAAGAGAAACTGAATTAAGTTAATTGATTAGAGATAAATAAAGCTCTGAAAATATTAAAGGGAGTTGGACCCCCTAAGTCCGTTAACCCTAACCCTGTTACATCGACGTACCTTTTTTCAAAATATGTTATAGATACATGTTTGAATCTTTTTATACAAGTAAAGTACACCTTTCTCATTATACTGAAATGGGCTTTTAAAAAAAACTCAAAACTTTAATTTTTACAATTTTTTTGTGTCAAAATAGGGTAACATTTCACTACGACTAATTAAATATTTTGTAAATTTATAAAAAATTGAAAATTAATCAGAAGTTCATTTTTAATTTTCTATAAATTTACAAAATATTTAATTAGACATAGTGAAATTTTACCCTATTTTGACACAAAAAAATTGTAAAAAATAAAGTTTTGAGTTTTTTAAAAAACGCTCATTTCAGTATAATGAGAAATATGTACTTTATTTGTTTAAAAAATATTTCAAACATGAATCTATAACATATTTTGATAAAAGGTACGTCGAAGTAATAGGGTTAGGGTTAACGGACTTAGGGGTCCAATTCACCTTTCTACTCACAAGCAACCAGCAATTCAGAAGACGGTTAAAGATCTTAATTAACGCCTGCGTGTATGTTCATAAATCGTATAAGATAAGTATAATTTTTACCATGATAATCAATAAAGGTGAGATTTTTCGCACTTTTATAATAATATTTTTAATTTTAAATTTTAATTATTAATTTCTATACTTTGTAGTTATATACTAGTACTATCTTAAAAGACTTTAAAATTATTGATTTTAATGAATCTGCATGATAGCATTTAATTTGTAATCATCAAACTTGTTTATTTGAATCTCGATTATACGTCTTCTCATTTATACGTCGTTTTACGTCAGTCCCTTGAAAGATGTATAAACGGTGTTTTACCTACTTTCGTGCTCTCGGTGACAAACCAGGATTTTAACATTTTCAAAACTTAATTAACAGTTAATCGGTATATTTTAATTAAATTTTGATACCATACGCGTGACGCCACCAGGTGGTGGATTTGAGAAATAATTGATTTCAAAATACAGTTAAACCCCGTTATAACGAACCCTCGACGGACCGACTCAGAAGCTCGTTTTAACCAAGGTTCGCTGTATCCGTATTTGCAAAAAAAATGCCCTAACATACTAAGATACTACTTCTATAATAAACTTTTTAATAACATAATATTTTCATTAGTAATTAGGGACAAACCAAGTATTAAATAATATACTCAATAATAAACAAACTAAACATTTACCTTTTTTTACTTATTTACTAATCCATTACATTGAAAAAAGATGTTATTTTTGGTTGAAAAGTTTTCGATTTTATATACAACTAGTCAATTTTTTCATCCACTATTTTAAACAGGTCTACAACATGTTCGTCGATGTTTTCTGTGGCAAAAAAAATTGTTCAAAACGTTTTTGCATCTGCAATTGAAGGCCATGATTCGTCTTGTTCTTCCTCCATATGTGAAGACGAATATACAATATAGTTGTTTTTTTCATTTACTAATGCCACGATATCTTCCTCACTCACTTCTCCAGATGTAATGGCGTCGTCGTCATAACATTCGAAATGTTCGATTTCAGTTTGCGAAAAAGCATTCACTCCGTGCTTTTCTGCTCCGATAGAAAAAGCTTTTCGCTTGCCAACTTTAACCATGATCACTGCAAAGTTCACAGAATGATAAGCTAAGCAATTAAACAAAAATGGCAGAGAAAACACGTGATTGCTCCTAGGTCATCCGACCAGAAAGTCCCCCTCCCCTTCCCTGGTTGACACTAGGCCAAGTGTCCACCGGGGGGAGGAGGGGAGACAACTTGCCTGTTGTTGCCTTTGTCTCACTTATGGGGTTAGCATCGACTCTAACAAAGGTACAATAGGCGTGAAATGTGGTCTCTGAACCAGAGTATTTCATGCAAAAGGGGTAACTCTTGTAGAAGTTGGGTTCACTTGAGCACAATTAGTTAAGGATGTCCCTTTGGGCAAGTGAAAAGTTTGAAGTTTTAGAAATTTTCAGTTCGCTATTACCGAGTCTAGCGTTTGTTGTTCGTTGTAAACGTATGAAAATACATTATTAACATAGGGCTTCAGTTCGGACCATGTGAAAGGTTCTCTGTAACCGAGGGTTCATTATATCCCGGGTTCGCTATATCGCGGTTCGACTGTATAATATTTATAATAACGAATTATATGTTAAAAACTGAAATCTAGAAAATAATTCAAATAAAAACTATCAACTCGTTAGTACACTAATAAAATTATTAGGTAGATTCCTTATAGGAAGTTACCTATTGCAATGGTTCTCACGACACGACTTCCGGAAAATTTCTGCAGATCTGCACCGATAATGATCCCTAGAACCCAAAACCGCCCCACGTTCAAAAGTTTATAGAACGCTTTGTCCATGTTATCTTGTGAAAACAGATAACTAGGGAAATTTTAATTGGACTTGAACTGCTGAGATATATGTTGTAGATAGGGTGAAATTCTCTAACATGTTCGTAGGGGGGCCATACAGCTTAAAGAGGGTGGAAACGGTGGGGAGGGGTTGAAACTTTCATTTCCCCATAACTCCTTTACGATTGAAGATAAAAATATAATTTAAATTAGGTAAATTGTCTCCTTATCATGACAAACAACTTTTGTACTGAAAGCCTTTTGACAGTTACAATACATTAGAAGTTATGGGCTGAAAATTGATTGACAATCACTTTTTAACCTATGCATATGACACCTCGTTGAAAAACTCTCATGACCTGCATTCTGTTCCACTCCCTTTCATCCCCATAGAGTATTTTTATTATTATCCCCATATTATCCTTATCATTATATATATATATATATATATATATATATATATATAGATTATAAATCGAAAAATGAAAGAGTATAAAATGTGAAATGAAAAAGGCAATAAAAGCACAATAACGTTTCTTCAGGGGATGAAGTTATTGTGAATTGCTAAATATATACATTCCATCTGTTACTATTCGCATTTTGTCTTTACTCGGATATACTTTCAATTCGTTTTTTTCATATCCTTTCGAATTTGATATGAAAGTTTGTAATTTATTTTATTGTTTTTCTATTATGTTTTGCCTCTTTTATATATATGGCGGCATACGTGCATCTTAGTTGAAGTGTTTTAGTAAAAAACGAGCAGAAAATCCCTGCATACGCTCAGATAAGGGAATAACAGACACGTGATCAAAGCGAAGGGAATAATAGCTATTTTTAGTAAATTACGTAAGTGTTTTAGGGAAAAGCATGGCGGCAATAAGTCGCTGATTTCGCGATTTATGTAGGCGCGTGGAGGTAATTAGAATATTCTTTTAGTAATAAATATGCCAAAACGAGAGATTTAATATGCCTCCAGTGCGGGAAATAAAACGAAACTGGAGTTTAAGAAAAGCGTTTTTGGAAT
>BGPR01012585.1:0-44409 GCA_013235015.1 Araneus ventricosus | reverse complement strand
TTGAACTTCAGATTGATGACTGAATTGGCGTTAGTCTGTGTGCTCGTGCATCGGTCGCTGTGATGTCATCAAAATTTTTAGTGATTTTAACCAACTTTACAGCAAGACTGTGATTAAAACGTAATTCCAAATTCTGAAATTCCTTTTGCACTTTTCTCTGTTCAATGAAACTATCTCTATGTTATTTGGTTGTGGAGCTATAAGTGTTTAAAAATACAACAAAGAGCATCATAATTTTTGCCTTTCCTGACACACCATTAGAAACTATGACCACTATGGAAAGATGTAAGTCTACGTCAAAAATAAAATGTATAGACAGAATTGCTGATTTCAAACTTCTCATGGCTTATTTGCAAAGAGGTGTGCATGCTGCTAAAAGTCAATGCCTTACTATTTTCTTTAGTGATATATTTATCTCTTAAATATTCCTTTCCCCCCAATTTTGTATAAATTTCTGAAATTTCAAACTCATTACCTCATTGAGTAATATTTGGTGTATTCTTCAGCTGTAAGCAGTCGTATCATATTTTCTGAAAGTACTGACTGCTGTTCCGACTGCTTACCAGTGAGAACTACAATCTAAGAATAGTTTAAATATTATTCACTGTTTTATTTTTAAATATGTTTAATCAATATGATTTATTATTTGTAGGTCTGATCCACTGATTTATTATTTGTAGGTCTGATCCACTGCTGCCGCTTGACTTCAAATACGATGCTTCTCTTCTGAGAGATATTACTGGACCCCTTCGTCCAAATGAGTTGATAGCAGATGATTTCACTACAGAGATATTGCTGGAGAAGTAATTAGTTTTTTATTACAATTCCATTAAGTGAAAAACTACTATTTATTTCTATTTTTGAAATGTTAGATCTGGACTTATAACTTTTGTGAGTTAATTTATAATTCTCTCAATGGTAATATAATAATTGCGCTAATTGTAGAATTATGTAAAGTCCTTGTATTTTATTTGATCTGAATGACCTTGAAAAATATGATGTTAATTTATTTGTTTACTGTAAGCTGTTTTTAAATCAATATTTCAGGCATTAAAATCTATACCTCTACATAATTAAATAAACTAAAATTCTGTGATTTTGTACTTTATTGTTTAAAATGAATTTACAGTTCCAAGTAGGAAAAATCCTACTTGTTTAAACTGAAAACCTTTTTTTTTTGCTTTTTGCAATAACCGCCATCCCTAGTTCCAAGTATTTTTAAAACTCAAAAATATTAAAAGAAATGGAAATTATCCTGTTGTCTTGAAATCTTGTTACATTTGAACATCTTTTAGGAAGAGAGAATATGAAGCAAAACTACGGAAATGTGAAACAGAACTTCTAAAGAAGCAAGAAGATTTACAGCAGTATGAAGACGAGATAAAACTCGCTCAATTTGATGAACGTGACAGTGCCTCGTGAGTTTCCTATTAATGTTATTGCTATGGAATTAAATATTAACTTTTCATATCAGTTTTCATTTATCCATGTTACATGTTGCAAAAGTGCTGGATGATTTAAAAAAATTTCTAAGAATAACAGAAAGTGTTCGTGAATTCTTAAACTGATCAGAAAATGTTAGATTGAGGTAACCACTGAAGATAGGAATTTAAAGTTTTTATCATTGTGTAGCCCTTTTCTTAAAGTTTTATTATTATTGTCATCGAGTTGGTGGGGGCATCTAGTTCATATTTGAGCAGTGAATTAAAAGTTTTTTTTAACAAAATGCCATCATTGAGAGAAAAAACAGCATATTGTTATGTGGTTCTTTGAAATCAAATTGTCTATTTCTGTTCAATGGGAGTTTAGATGTTGTTATGGTCACAATCCTCCAGTTGTCAAGATTTTAAAATGATATATTAAAGGTTTAAAGAAATTGGTAGTGCTGATGAACTTCCAAGGATGGTAAGGTGAGTGATAGTCATCCATTTCGGCACAATCGTATGGAATCGGCCAGTGGCGAATCCGAGGGGGGGGGGGGGTTGGGGCGGCCCCCCCCCCCAGAGCTAAACCAAATTTCTTGATTTTATTTAAAATCGCTACAACTGTTTGTTCTTAATTTTCATTTTTAAAAAATAATAAAATCACGACAGCATTGCTTTCTGGCTTGACAGGCTCGAAAATTTTCCTATGCTAGTTATTTCATTGTATTTTTTATTAAATTATTGAAAGTATTGTAGTGTTCTTTATAATTCTTATTGTCAGGTGAGGAAAGTATGTAAAGTTAAAGTGTTTTGATTTACGTAAGCCATGAGGTTTGACATTCGTCACTATGATGCAAAATTTTTATGACCCCCCGACCCGAATTCTGGATTCACCACTGGAATCGGCTCATCCTGCGTAATGAAACTTAAAGTGTGACGTATAACAGTGGTCAAAATTCCACACGGAAGGCTTAATTTGCAGACCTGTAGAGTGCAGATTGACCCTGAGGAGTTGAATTTGCAATCGATATTCTCATCAGAATACGTGACACTTACGTAAATTTGGTTTGTTTCTCAGATGACTCGACCTTTTGTGTCTGTGGAAAGATAGATGAGCATAATGTCTCTTGCCTGGGGGTTGGAGAATCCACTTGTTGCTTTACAGGCAGCGCTTTGAAGAATATTTGGTGCATCCTTATGCATAGCTAAGTTTTTGGACGCCTTTTTTTTTCTTCTTCACCAAAATAAGAATCACATCTTAGACATCTTGCACCTGTTCTTTGCCCCTCAGAGGAATATCTACAATGGATCATTTATCAATGAAAAAGCGTAGGACATACCCCATCCCCTCCATTAGGGTTCCATAGTTCATCAATTGCTGGACAAAAAGAAAAAAATTCTTGACAGATGAATTGGAAGGAATGTACCAGCACCACGGTGCCCTCACTTTCCTGCTATTATTCCTCTTGATTTCTTCATTGAGTTTATATCAAGGACAGAGTCTTTTTCAACACCAGTTTGTGGTATTGAAACATTGAAAGATAGGGTAGCATATACTCTATCTAGTTAACAAAATATGTAGAACAAAAATAAGACAATATATTGTGAGGACTAAAATGCTGCCTTGACATGATCCAAGCTGCAAAAGGGGCACATGCTTGAAATTAATTAAGGTATTTGATCTTATTACAAACCTCGATTATGGTGTTTACTAATTTCAAAATGTATCTGGTATTATATGTTTTATAAATATAATAGTACATACATAATGCATATTTACAAAACTATTACACACATGTTTATATATATTAGTTTTTACTCAAAAATTTTTGTTGTCAGGAAAGACTTAGTTTCTGTATTTTGATAAACTGCTTTGGTGTATGGTAGAACCTCGATTATCCAACGTAATTGGGACCGAACCTACGTCGGATAATCGAAATTTCCGGATAATAGAGAATTTTTCAATAATCATCTAGTTTAATATGTAACATCGTTATCGAACTCCTATTATGACTATTTAAACTGCTAAATAAATATCTAAATTCAAATTATACGTGAAAATTTATTTTGAAACAAAAAACTTACAATGATTTAAATGGAAGCTTCATCTGGCTGAAATTGGTCAGCCTTTGATGTGCAGCTCTGTCATGAAGTTTTCTTAAAAATATGACATTGATTTCTCCTCCCCCTTTTGAAATTCTACAGCTGTGAAAATTTCTGTTTGTGAAAAGATGACAAAAGAGGTTTTGTTCCCCGCGCTTGCTTACAATCAGAGGGTGCAATAGCATTCGATTGTTGTGGCACGTGGCAATACGGCATTCCAGATTTCGAAATGGGGAGTGTTTTTGCTTAGAACAGGGACGTGTGCACGGGGGATGGCGGGAGAGCTAATTTCAAAAGAAATCTAAGAAAGGGGAACCGAAATATTTATCTGTAGTCGTAGTTCGGAAAGAACGCTTGCATACACAAGGAATGTGAAAGGGAAAAAAAGCCTTAAATAATGGATTTTGGTTAACAAAGTGTCGTTTAAAAGCGTTTCCGATAATAGACGCTGAAAAAAAAAATTGGGAAATCGATGTCGGTTAACGGAGAGTTCCGGTTAAACGAGGGTCGGGTAATCGAGGTTCTACTGTCCTTCATTTAGCATCCTTTATAATTTGATATGAATAACATGATTCTATATCCTCCATCTTTTTTTCAGTGCAAAAGTGAAGAAAAGAGCTGTCGATATTCTGGTGAAGGACCTCAGTCATTTACAGTGCGTCGAGCATATCTTGAATGTTCAGCTTCATCTAGTCAATTTCTCTTTATCGTGTCTCAGCAATGACAGTCTACCTCAGAGTGGGAGCGATCAAGCTAATCCGAGAGATGCGGACGACCAAAGAGGAGTCTCAAAAAACTCTGCAAATGAACAAGTAATTTTGCTTACTTTTTACACTGAAATTAAAAAAACACATAATAATGTATTTATTTATTAACTAGAAAATCACCCATCACGGTATGACTTGTGCAAATTGCCTCTTCATTCGAGAGATTTCCCGTCAAATCTGATGTTTTTAAATAGATATATATGCGAGAGAAATGTTTAACATTGATTGAAAAAAAATGGAATAAAAATATGTTTTATGACAGGAAATATTTTTTTTATTTACATTTTTCTCTATTCAGAAAAACCTCTTGGTAAATAACATTCAGTGCGAAGTATTTTTCGTTGTTTAACAATTTTCCTTGTACTTCAGATGTCTTTGTGTAAATTTTAACGTTGCCAAAAAATATTATCAAATTATATCATCACGATTGCACTAAATAATGAGATGCATCGTCGTGTCCAAACTATGTCATGCGCATGATATACCACTGACGTAATTTACTACTTTCTATTGAAAAACGGAAATTAATTTGAAATATATGATTAATATAATTTAAAATTTCTCGGGAACTATTGATCATAGCGAGATAAATTTTATATCAATCGATAGCAAATTTTATTTCACTATTTTAGAGCTATTAAATTTGAAATTAGAACGACAATTACTCTTTTGAATTTTACTGAAATTTAGGTTCTCTAACAATGAAATAATGCTGTTTGACATCTCGCAGTGCTATGGCATGAGTTTTATTGTTGGTGACGTCAGAGTGTTACTGAGAGATATATCTGGGCTATTATATAAGTAATTTAATTTCAGTTACAGCTTTTATGCATAATATTCAGGTTCCCTCAACAGAGTGATTTTAAACTTAAATTGAGATAGAAAATTGAGCAGCTTTATTTTAATAGCCTCGTTACTTAAATGATTTCTTCTGTTCATTGCATGCCTGAATCTTTGTTATCGTTAGTGTAGTTGCCTATCAAACTGGTAAAACTGCCTTTCGCGGCGGTTAGGCGTAGGTGTGTGCGTGACTGGTGTTTCCGCTCTAACATGGGTGACATAAATCATGCTGTTTTTTAACGTCGGACTACGTTCCTCCCATTGGGGTCTCGAGAAGGAATTTGATTCACACGCCAGAATGCCATAAAAAACGTTGTATGGGAGATCCTCTCTATCTCGGTAACTACATATGTTTAAAACATAACTAATGTCTTATTTTAGAGATAAAGGGTAACAACAGAAGTTACAAAAGAAATTGAAAATCGGAATTGTAGCTCAGTGACTACTGAGTCACGAAGTTGGATAAAAATATGCATGAATTGGTGGTGCGATCCTCTATATCTCGGAAACTACATATGTTAAAAACGTAACTAATGTCTTATTTTAGAGATAAAGGGTAGCAACAGAAGTTTAAAAAAAAATTGAAAATCGTAATTGTAGTTCAGCGACTACTGATCTCACAGTTGGGCAAAAATACGCATAAATTAGTGATGTCACATGCATGAGGTGCGCATGCACAATTGGCTGACGCTCTCGCTTGCCACATTTTCTTGAGCGAGATTTCGTGATTGAGTTGAAAATTTTGTTTCAACAAATTTAGTACAATAACGGCACAAATGTAAGTTTACAAAGGAAATGCCAACGAGATATAGAGAAGTTAAAAAAAGAATTGTTGAAGCAACAAAAGAAACAGCAGGAAAAGGAACAAAAGAAGCAGCAAAATAAGGAATGTTCGGCCTTACTTGTAAACGATATTGTGAGAATAGTATTATAATTTCAAGAAACAAAAGAGTATCGGAAGTAACAAAGAGAAACCGAGGAACAAAAGAGTCAGGTGGGTAAAGTAGTCCTATGCCTTTAACATCAGCAGCTGTTTGAAAAAGACACCCTCCCGTCATTTTTTTAGGGACATTTTCACAATTTTTCTGATTTATTTCTTGTGAAAAATAAGTAGTGCTGGAACACCGTTCCGGCTCCACTACACCCCTGTTTGTTATGGAGTCAAGTCACATATCATCAGAAAAACATAATTGTCTGCATCGTCTAACATCTAATTGCATGCGATGTTTAATTCTGTTCTGTTGTATGAGATCCATCAAACTATCTAGCTGACTTATTGCCGAAGTTTTTATTTTTTTGTGCATGGCAGTATTAAATTATTTTTAGGATTAATATATTTTAAAGATCAATTCCTTACTTTATGAGATAAGTTAGGATTCAAAATTTGAAAAACCTATTTTGTGTTAAAAAAAAAAAGCCCACCCAATAAGCAAAGAATTGTATATTCTGATATACTAGAATTCATCCGTAAGTTTACAAAATCTTTTAATTTGTTTCTATTGCCCCTATTAATGTTTAAATATGCTTTACACATGAGAAAGTGAAGTTGAAAACTGTGGGGTGGTGTATTAATTTTTGAGTAATGTTGTTTTGAAATGTAAATCAATTACAAATGCTGTATATTTGATTAGCTAATTTAAAATTTTGACAGCATAAATCTTGCCAGGAAAAAAATGCATATTCAGATAGGCATCTAAATGATAAATGGCAGGAAATGGTGAATTAATTTCTTTACTTTGTGAAAGATTCTTTAATATTTGCTTTCGTCTAGTGTATTTGTTTTATTCATATGCATAAAGAATTTCATTAATTTTGAATAGAGAGAAGATCTCAATGTCACATTGAGTCGAAAATCGAAGATCATCATGGAAAAATTAAAACAACCTTTCTTCACTTTGAAACAAAAACATGTAAGTTTTATCTATTAGTTATTGCTGTACTAGTACGCATATTATGTAACAGTTTCATAATATTGCACATATGCAGACACATATTAATTTCATTTTTCATGTCACATATATGCAGTTTGTTATATTATTATTTTATTTTAGAATTCATGTCGCAGAATAAATCAAAATAAAGTAATATTCTTTAATTTGAAATGCCTTACATCTGTATGCTTAATGATATATATTCATATGCTTAAATATGTGCCTTTAAAAAATATTTCTTAAGAGAAAATTAGTATTATAATTTCAATCTTGTTCGGACTTTCAGATGCGTATTAATGAAAGTAATTGCATATAAGAGCTGTTATATTAAACCATAGAAATGAAAATTCATTGTATTACAAATTTTTCATTTTCATTAAAATTACATAAATGAAATATTTCTACACAGTAGGTATTGTTTCCTAAAATTTTATGTATTTTATTATAATTTTTTAAATTTTTCTTCAATATTGCACAACTTTACAAAATATATTTAAATATTTCTACATTAGAGAATTAATTGAATATATTTTCTACCAACTATTATTAATAGGGAAAAAAATGTTAATTCTATTTCTATTAAAAGAAGATTGATCACTGCAAAAAGTATGTCTACTTTAAAAAAAAAAGTTTAAAATGATTCATTTGCTTTTTCATGTTTTCATTTTATGGTCAGCTGTGATTTTAATATTTCTCTGAAAAATGTTTTGTATATATATTGGACATTTTGTATACATATTGATTAACATAAGAAAGAGTGATCACAAATTAAATTTATTATAAGATAAGTAGTTTAGGGTATTTCTGATATCATAGTTCCAGGTAATTAGAGTTAATTGTTTTTAAATGCCCATCCTTCATGATCGAAAAGTGTTATGAAAAAAGTGCTTACTTTTGATGTAATATTAGAGTAGAACATCTGTATGAAGTTATGGATGATTCTTTGCAATACAAATACAATAGAACCCAGGAGAATTTCGAATAATCCGAACTTCTTGTTTTAATTATCTGAAGAAAAAAAAAATTCTGAAAAATGAAGGTAAAATAACAATTATGAATCAGAAACAAAGCTGATGTTATTCCTAACTCAAAAGAAGTTTTTGAATTGTTCTTTAAGAATGAATACAGCACCTTAATTAGTAGAAAAACACTCGGATATCTTCTTTTTACCCTCAACTTGTTTGCCACCGTACCGTGCGAATCGCCGCGTGCTCTTTCCGCATGCCATCTCGGAGCACCCAGTGAATGCTCGACTGCATACGGTATAGCAAGTGTATTTTATTGAATTTCCCAGAATCCGAACAAAGGCCATCCCAGTTATTTCGGATCCCCGGGGTTCTACTGTTCATATAAAAAAAATTGGAATTGGTCGAAATTGGAAACGTCATCCTGAAAATTTATCCTGATATGGAGCATAATCTGGAGTGTATGTGGTTGGAAGGGAAAACCTGACATTTTTATGCTTGAATTGTTCTAATTTTAATTTGCTCTTAGAAATGCTGTATTTAATTTTTTTAAAGTTTACATTATATGTTCATGTTTAAAATAATATTCTTTTAATATGCTTCAAAATGCTGTTAAAAATATTTGATACAAAATAATTCAGAAAAAATATCCAGAGCTTCTAGGTCTTTTTGCGTCACATTTGTGGTCATTGCAAAGTTGTCACCTATTTAAAAAAAATTCTGACTCAATCTATAGTAGATATCTACAGCTAAAATGCGCTTCTGTGATATATAGTTTTCTCTATAACTTTGTCAGTCATATTAGTTTTATTAATGTAATTATTTTTGAAATTGAACTCTTGAGAAAGCATTTGTCAAAGTTGTTATCGTCCTTTAATTTGCTTCTATAACTAAAGAATTAAAAATCTGATATAAAATAAAACATATTGAGAGAATTTGTGCTGTTTCACAAATATCAGAATTTGACAACTGAATTGTTATATATATAAATTTAACCTTTTCCAATCGGCGGTACATGCGCTGTACCGAAAAGAAAATTTCCTTTTACTTCGGCTGTGGTACTACTGCTGTACCGAGCGATTGAAAGACTTTTCCTACCCCCTTTTTCCCTGAAGAGGAATTTCCTGAATCCATTTACGACCTTTGTCCGAAATTGGGTGGGGATGTTTTTCGCCAATGTCATCCGTTGTGTGTGCATTGGCGAGGTTTTGGAAACAACTTCCAAGTCTCAAAAGAGATACACCATTCGATACTTTTACACTGTCTATAGCAGACGGATTTTTCTTTTCTCGTGTTTTTTCGTTAAATTTTTCTAGGATGCCTCGGAAATATCTCGCACAAATGGAGATTGAGAATGTGATGAAGGATTTAGACCCAGAAAATTATGATGACAGTGATTCAGATTGTGAAGAAGAATTAGAAAATAGCATTTTGGGAGATAATAATGAAGTTGATTTAGATACATCAGCAAATTTTGTTGAAAATGTAGAAAGTTTATTTTCATGGAAAGATGTAGAAGGATCTGAGGCAAAAAATAAATTGCCATTTTTGGGAAAAGTCGGGTTGAAATTTGATAACAGCAATTATAAAAATGAACACGATTTTTCAAACTGTTACTCACGGATGAAATATTATCAGTTTTGGTCGAAGAAACCAATAGATATGCTTCAGATATATTGAATATCCATGAAGAAACATCTGATAAAAGGAAACATGCGCCTGCATGGAAACCAACTGACAACAATGAAATTCTAAAATTTCTTGGTTTGGTGTTACTGATGAGACATATTGAAAAAGACAGCCTACAGGATTATTGGACAGTTAATGATCTAATTGAAACTCCTGTTTTCAGAAAAGTTATGCCTCGTGATCGTTTCCTAATAATTTAAAAATTTTTGCACTTTTCCGATAATAGTTTGAAAGAATGCAGAGATTCTCCGACTTACGACAGACTCTGGAAAATAAGAAAAATTTTTGAGTGTTTCAATAGAGCATTTAAAGAAGTGTATGATCCCACAGAAAATTTATCTTTGGATGAAGTTATCATTAAATTTAAAGGAAGAGTGATATTCAAACAATACATTCCAAAAAAGCGCAAACAGTGGGGGATCAAAATGTATAAAATTGCTGATGCCACAGGCTATACATACGATATGAGAGTATATCTGGGAAAAGATAAATTAAAAGAAAACCTATCACCCTCTGCATCATATAATGTTGTATTTACAATGGCAGAGTGCGTAAAAGATAAAGGTCATAAGCTATTTATGGACAATTTCTTTTCCTCACCAAAATTTTTCATGACCTTTTAACAGAAAAAAAGATTATTTCCTGCGGAACGATACGCTCCAATAGAAAATATTTTTCAAAAGATTTGGCCCCTAAAAAAATGAAACAAGGCAATGTTGCTGCGAAATTTTGCAATGGAATGACAGCGTTATGCTGGAAAGACAAAAGACACATGTATATGCTGACCAATATGCACCGTCCCAAAAATGAATTTGTTGTTGAAGAGCGAAAAAGATGCAAAAGAAAATTTGAAGATGAAGTTGTTGAATGTGGAATAAAAAAATTAACAACTACGAAGCCAAAAATAGTGTCAGATTGCAACAAACATATGGGATATGTTGATTTAGGGGATCGTATGGCATCCACCTATACATTCACTCGACAAACTAGGAAGTGGACAAAGAAATTATTCTTTAGCCTAATCGATATTGCTGTTTTAAATGCGTTTTTGGTGCTTAAGTCAAACCAAACTAAGTCAAATTTCAGTTTAAAAGAATTTAGAATGAATTTGATCGCATCTTTGATAGGAAATATAAATTCTAAAGTTGCAGAACTTTCAGTGACACCAAAATTGAAATCAAATGATGTTACAAAATTTTCTCATTGGCCAATTGACGAAAAGAAAAGAAGAAGATGCGCATGTTGTGCTAAGAAGGATAAACAAGAAAGAACCACTATAATTTGTAAGGCATGCAATGTGGCTCTATGCATTGACCAGAACTGTTTCGAAGAATATCGCACAATTTATTTAAAAATGATATAACACATAAACGAATGAAAAACATACAACAGGAGTTAATAAAAATTTTGAAAAATGGTTCAATTTCAATGGGAAGGACAGTAATAGGGAAACTAAGAAACAAGAAAAAAAAAAGGCTCTTTTTAGAGCCAAAAATTTTAAAAATTAGAACTCACATTTTTTGCATATTTAAAATAGATTTTTAACAAAAGCATCGCTTAGAACAAATTTTTCATTTTTTAAAAGAGATTTAAGATTTCCTTTTTTTTAGAAACTGAAATTATTCAAAAAATAAAATAGAAATTAATAGTAATTTTGTTCGTAAAATTCAAATTCAGAAAAAAAGATTTGTCACAGCAAAAATTGTTTTAAATTATTTTCATTGAAATATAAGAAATTAGTTAAAAGTTTTGATTTCGTTCACTGTATTATTACTTTACTCAGTAGCTTTGAAACGTATTTATTTACTTTTATTTTTTTAAAATTTTTAAATCATATTTGCTCATATTTGAATACAAATATATGGAAGAGGGCACATAAATATATTTTAATTGTTTTTAGAAAATATTCGACAAATGTAGTCTCTGAAACTCATAAATCTAAAATATATTAAAAAAATCTCATTCCTAAGAGGCGAGTTGGGGGGGTTTTATGGCGTAGGACACCGCCCTTGTAGGTCATGAATCTGCTTAATTTTTCAGATATTAATTTAACTGAAAAATAACACATGGAATGATAATTATGGATTGTTATATTGTTTAAAATAACTAAAATTAAAAATTTTATCAAAATTAAATTATATATATGTAGTTACATATTATTTGTTATGATAATTAGAATAGTCTTTTGATATTCTATAATTAAAGAAAATAGGATATGAAACCGTAAAAAAACGTAAATTACATACTAATTTATTCTTGAATGCAGTAGGAAATTTTATGAAACACAATTTCTTTCTATTTATAAACTGTGAAACTATCATTTATTTATTGAATGCAATGAACTCCTCATCCAACGACAGCTTCTCAAAATACCCAAAAGTTCCCGAAGCATTTAGGTTAATGCGTGGAATATTCAGAAAAATTCCTTTTAATAAGATAATATATCCATTTCAAATATATATGTTTTAAAATTACAAACTATGCTAAAGTTACGATTTAAAAGTGCCATTTTCATGAACGGAAAGGGGTAAAATGCAGCCATATTTAGAAAGACGCTAAAAGAATGATTCTCCCTGTTCTCTTTTAGCTAAACAGGTATCTTTTTATTAAAAAAGGTTTTTAATTAGTGATTTTCCACCCATATCAACATCTGTAGGAAACATGTGTTAGTAAAGAAGCAAGCATTCGTGATAACGTTCTTATGAAAAGGTTCGCATTTGAACTTGTGTCTATGTGCCTGTGCAATGAAGAATAACTATACAGGATTGGCCACTCCCTGGGTGGGCAACACATTGTTAGCCATTTCCAGCAGTGTTCACATAGGCAGGCAATACCGTAAACTGCTATCAGCTGTAAGCGGCTTTCTTTCATAAAAGAGTGTTTCTTCGTTCCTTTGTCCAAAACGAAGACACAGAAAATAGTCGGTGATACAGTGAGAACATCTGCGATTATGTTCTTTGCAACTTGGTGTCCAAATTGGCCATTATATAGCGATAAACACTGAAGCAGATAAATGAATTCCTAAATTGAAGATCTTAGCACTTGTGTAGAAAACATATCGTACTATAACGGAGAAACAACGAATGACTTTCTTAAGGAACACAAAAAAATTAGATAAATTTAAGAAATGATTATAAAAAAAATTCAGGAACTGTCGTGGTGTTACTTTAACTTTTTGCATTAAAATTTTTCATTCAGAAGGATAAGCAGAGATTACTCGGAAGTTTCAATTCATAACACCAATCATATTAAATTGAGGTGTTCCAAGCAATAAAATCAAGAGGAACTTACAGCCAAAATATTAGAATAAAGGGAAAACAATTCACTAAGAGGTTATCACAAAGTATATAAGATGGTGGATTTGTGTTGTGTATTTAATTAGGCAATTACCCAAAGGAACTAAATTTTAACCAAACCCTCAAATCACTTTAAGGATATGTCCCATGTGTGAAAAAAAAGCAATACAGAAAGTAATTTTAAAATAATATAACCTTTATTATGTATCTTAATATTAACATGATTATACGATTTACAACTTTAGAAATGGCACAAATTTAAAAAATGAATTCATGAGATATATGATGAAATCGGAGGGCGCCCATTCCGCAAATAATTTACAAATTAACAAGAAAATCCA
Organism: Araneus ventricosus; assembly: GCA_013235015.1. Lineage (NCBI taxonomy): Eukaryota > Metazoa > Arthropoda > Arachnida > Araneae > Araneidae > Araneus > Araneus ventricosus. Next base: position 31,053 of record BGPR01012585.1, on the reverse strand, counting down.
CTTGGGGCGTGAGACGCTCTTTTACCCACGAAATCCTTTTCCTTTAACATCCTGTCATAAACAGAGCTAACGTTCACAAGTTACGAATCTATGTTATGAATACTAAATTTACAGCAACATTAAACTAAACTTTTGCGTTATACATAATTGAGCATTATAAGCATCTACCCTTGAAACTGCAGAAAAATAACCAAGCCCTTACAATTTTCAATCCGCGAATCATGCCCCAAACTGACCTCAGATTAGATACAAAACAAGTTTTAAAGGAAATTTCTCTTTCTGACCACACTATGAGATTGAATTCATATACGACATTCTGATGAACATAAAATACAGCATAGCAAATACGGGACACGATTATCTCTTCAGTTACATAGCATGACACACACAAAAAAAAACCAAAATGAATAAAACAAACATTCAATGACACAATATCTAGATTAAAAAGGAGAATGACGCCATTTCAATTCATTGCTTTTAGCTCCCTATGAGTGTCCTTTCGTTGCACCCAGAAGAAAATTGCTTTTATCGCCCTCCCTGAGTTCCTTCTTTTTGCTATGATGCCCAGACATAAAAGGAATAAAAATCAAGAAAAAACATGCGGGTACTCATCCTGGGGTCCGCTGTCCTGTCCCTGGTCTCCACACATCGATTCAATGCTCCTTCTGGGGTTCTCGAGCTTTCGCTATGGATCTCAGGCGAGGTGGTTCTCTCCAAGCACAATAATACCGCCTTTCCGGAGGACATGGGATCAAGCCACGCCATAGGTCCATGTAGGGCTCACTTCATCAGTCTTTCGCACACTCCGGTGACAAACGGGCTCACGCCACGGCCTTCAGACCAAATGTTGGCTATCCGTTGGCAAAAAGGTCCGGTCGTTCGTCCAAATTCGGTACCGCCTTCATTCGTCGCACCTTCCCTGATTTTCAGGGTCTGAAGATTCATCAGGAACAATGTTAGACCAAAAATACTCTCACTAAATACCAGAAGAGGTTATTCGCCTTCTAATTCTCCATGGCCTTTCTCCCTATAAGACCACAATCTTTCGATCCAAAAGGATGTTAAAAATTCACTTTCATGCTCTAGAAATCTCGCTTTGGTGTGGGATGCATCTAATGGGGATTTCACACCCGCGGTGACGAAACCGACGCCCCCTGACACCCTCGCGGGGTCAGGTGGCAGGGCCACCAACGGCAGAGACCAGACCAGCAGAGAAGAGAGCAATTCGCGCCTCGCGCACCCCCTAAAATACCGTCGCCGAAAATCACGTCATGGTGACGTAAGACCCCCGTTTTCCATTGGTCAGAAGTCCGAAACGGACGGCATCCCTATCAGCCTGACACCCACTCCGAAAAATTCGCCATCTTGTCCCAAAGGAAGACCGGAAATGAAACAACAGGTCAACCCCGCAAACGGCGATCTCCTCCACGCTTGTCTTGCCTTGAAGGAAAAGGGAGCAAACCAAATCAAGAAAACCCTAAAAAGCCTCCCAAAAACCCTAAAAAACTTTAAAAGCCCTAATTAAAGTAAGCAATAATTAAAAAACCATCCTAAGCACATAAATATTTAAAACACATATGAATAATACTGTAATTTGCCAAGAAAGTCACTTGAATTTAAACCTAACTAAATCCTTACTTAAAACACATAACAGAACACAAAATACTTTCTTTAAACATACATTGATTAAAAGAAAACTGCTTCCTTAAAAATAAACGTTCGTACTTTAAAACACACATCAATAAAAAATGATCAACAAAATGTTCCTTCTTAAAAGCACATGCCAATCTTTTTTTTAAAAAAAATGTCTCTACCTTTAAAACACATGTCAATTTTAAAAAAGATCAAAATGTTGCCTGAGTGGCTGTGGAACGAGCAAAATAAATTAAAAATAAAAACATTCCCAAAAGTAGCAGCACTACAGAACCATTTTAGCACTCAAATAACGATAGCATAATGTATTACTAATCTTTCTATAATGCTTTTGTTATATTTAAACAATAGATATCAAAACATTTTGCTTCAGAATAAGTTTATTACGTAATTTGTGGAGACTAAAAAAATTACGAATGAAACAAATAATTAACAATAAATGTAAGCCCCTTTTCTATGTATGATTATTATTAAATATTTGTTTTATATAAATTTTTCTCTCTTAGTTCTTTGAACTCTTGTAAAAGATCTATTTTAATTTTATAATTTGCTTAGAAAAAGAAAGCCCGCATGTTGCAAAATGCACAATACTCATAAGGAAATAAGTATCAAATGTGGAAAGGGAGAATTTAGAAAAAAAAATAAATAATCGCGACATGCGTAGCCAAATATAGGAACCTTTCTAACACGGGAACAATTACTGACTAAAATTCGGCAACCATTCCCCTCTCCCCATTGTAAAACGAGCAATACCACATGGGGTGAAATGCTCATACTGTGCTTTGGAGTGGGGGTAAGAAATTTTCTGTTCAATGGAAAAGGCATGGAAGGGAATATTTTCGTCGATTTCTGCAGATTCCTGCAGGTTAATTGTAAAGTTATTTTTTTCTAATTTATTTTCATATATTTGTAATTTTTAAATTTTTGTGTTTTTTATGTATATTTAATTTTATAGATATTATTTCAAGATGGTTACAACTGTATCATACAAAAGTATTTAAAAAAACTATTCTGTTTTAGCATGTGGTGAAAAGAAGAGATTTGCATTTACTCCGATATTTAGGAGCAAAAGATGTATTAAATATGTTGTGAGTTTAAGACAACGGTGCGTAGTAAAATTGTAATTTTTTCCAGGTGTCTCCTTCACCACCTTCCCCTCCAAACAGAGACTTCCTGGACAACGTCATAGAAAATGAACGTGCCTCCTTTAGAAGAGCAAATGTATGTGTTATTAATTATCTACTGTTTTTTCGAGTGAATTGTCTTTAATTTCTTTTGGGGATAGATGCTGTCTGAATTTAAGCAGTTGACTGTATTGTCAGAATTAGTATTATTGTGTCTTGAATCTGAATTAAAGAGTTATGGGATTTGAAGCAACAAAGGCTGTTATCCCCTAATTCCAAGTTAGACGCAGTATAGTTCGTTCCAAAAAGACGATTCCATAACGATGATTAGATCATTCCATAAAGAGTATTGTATCAATCTTTCCATGCAGAAGAAATCCGCATTTGATGGTCTTGGACAGCGAAAAAAAACCCAAAAAACAAGTAGAGCAACAAAGGTACCGAATCGCTGGATGCCAAAAGGATGCGGCTAAAAAATATGAAAGTACTTGAGGGCTTGAATGAAGATGATCGGATGTTTCTCGTTGGTGAAGGCATGAGACAGAAGGACATCGTATGTGGTGTTTGGTTCGACAATGTTCAATTTGTTCCAGAGAATAACTCTGGAAGATGCATATTTTTTGCACTTTAGCAGGATGTGAGAAATATCATTGATTTCATTACAAACTATGCACAAAGGATCGGGATGAAGGTTCAATCTGTGAAGGAGACCTGGGGTTATGATGGTTTTGGCTAATTATGCGTGCAACTAGTCTGTCCTGCACTCTGTTTACAGTCCGTTTAGAGATGGTTAGGATGTCGAATCGATGCTTGGTATTTGCTTTTACGGTACTTTTCATACGCTATTTGGATTGACTGTTTTTTTTTAAGTTGGAAATAATGTCCTGTGTATTGTGTCTTGTTGAAGTAAAGTGTACCATTTCCAAATGTATGTGTTGTAACAGTTCATACATTTTTTTTGCGAAGGGATGTCTTGAGGAATAGCTGATTCTTTTCTTACCCCTGCAAGACACACTTTTTTATTTATCTGTAAGCAGCCATAACTGTGCACTTGCAATAATTGTGTGACATTGCTCTTAAGTAACACCTCTATTTAAATATTTAACTTGTCTTTTTAAATATGGGGAGGTCGTTTGTAGTTGATGCCTCGACCCCAATTCGTGCTCATTTTTTCTCTTTCCCAGGGAGTCTTCAAAAGACTCTACAACCAATGGGTTGAGTTGACCCTCCTGGGTTATGGGATGAAATGAAAGTGTGCACTTAACTTACTTGTACTTGTAATTTGTTACTAGCTGGGAAAAAAAAATCTTCTGCATTAAATCTGGGCTGTTTGTTAAATATTATTTATAAAACATTTTCAGGAAATCAAAGATACAAGTTACCACAATGAAGAGTGGTTTCACGGCGTCCTTCCTCGTGAAGAAGTTGTGAGGCTTCTGGTTAATGATGGCGACTTTCTTGTCCGAGAGACAGTTCGCAATGATACTAAGCAGTTGGTCCTATCGGTGTGCTCGCAAGGGTATAAACACTTCATAGTTCATATGACTACAGATGTAAGTTGGTTGTTACTTTTTTTAAATTTTCAAACCATTGTTTTTAATTATTTAATTAAATGTATGGATATTTTTAAAGCAATACACAAAAACTAAATTAGTTTGATATTGATCTGTGTTACTTTTGTGTCAGTTTTTAAAAATTATTCTTCACTGTTTTTAATTTCTACATTTTTCGGGAGTTATGCATTCATTTTTATCAATTAATGCATCTCTCCCCTGTTTTAAAACTGTTATTTCAGATACACATGTGTTCATTTTTTGTATTGATAGAGATAGGTAATTAAGGAGTTAATTACTACTTTGAGACTTTATTACTATGCCACGTGATCTTCATTTTGAATTTCTTAAAAGTGTATTAGGTACAAACTTCAACTGATCAGAAATGCTCAATCTTTGCATGTGAAGAATTTCAGTGTATAGTCCTGGATATTCTGATGTAAAAAATTTCTTTTAACCCTTTGCGGCGCAGTGTGCCAGCTGATGGCACAAAATTTCACTCGCGTCTCCACCGTTAAATTCAACTATAAATGGAAAATAATAGGTTTAAGATAGGGCAAATAGTACTCCTTTTAGAATGTATAGAGCAGCCTTATGAAATTTCGTTTCGGAATAGGAATTATTAGAGATAAAGTTTGAGAAAATTCTTCGACTCGGAGGTAAGAAATTTTTTTCAGTTCTGGACGTCTACAATTTTAGCAAATGAACTCGAAAATTTTCCTCCAGTATTCTTGAAGTTTTAATTTATGATTTTCTGTAAGATTCAACAATATTTTTTGAGTGTATCAAGGTGGCTGTATCTAAGGGTGTTCTCATTTGAGGAGTGCGAGTCCAAAGCGGGACGACCCCCCTCGGAATGAAGTTTTTTTTTTTTTAATCTTTTTTGTAGATTCTATATCTAAACAATAAACTAAACCCATTCATGATGTTTTTTCATAATATTTCAAAAAATTTAATGCCTTGCGTCGCAAAGGGTTAAAAAATGTGTCGCTGAAAATGTGATTTTTTTTTATATATTTGGTATGAATTTCTCACTTGAATAAAAAATAATTTTTATAGAGAAAATACAGATTTGAAGGCCCTAGCTTTAATACTATTCAAGAGCTAATAATGCACCAGTATCAGTCGAGCCAACCTGTTACTTTGAAGTCGGGAGCTATTTTAAGAAGACCGATACCTCGTGAAAAATGGGAACTGAACAATGAAGATGTTGATCTAATTGAAAAAATAGGTTCCGTAAGTTACATTTTTACATATTTTCCATTAAATAGGACTTTTTAAAAGACATAATTTTTTAAAGTTAGATTTCATGCATACCATTTGGATCATGACCAAATCTAGTAATCATTATAAGTTGGATGTATTTTGCTGTACTGTATTCAAAATTTTCAAAGTATCACATTAAAAGTTGTGCCGGTCTAAAAATTAAAAATCTCTTTGTAAACTGTAATATGTAATGAAATACTAAAACAGTTTGCTCAGGTTCATTGCTAATAAAAATAAGATGAAATTATATGTTAGCTTTTTAAAATTAAATAGTGTTGTGAATTGTGCTCTTTTATAGCTCACATTTTCTACCAGACAAAATTATTGCACGGCAATAAATAAGATAAATTCCCTTTAGCTATTGACATCATACTATCTTGTGGGCAGTGGTGGCTCGTCATCGCAGAAACGAGCGGTGCTGCCAGAAATATTTATCAAGAAAATACAATTTTAAAAAGCTACTTTATCTCTAAGTGGCCAAAAGTTTTTAATTTCAAAGCCAGATCTGAAGTTTGCTGCATTTCGAACATACTAAATTACCAGCCATGAAATTTTCTGGAACCAATTCCTAAATATAATTAAACTATACTTGGGAACTGTAAACAAAATCCAGTATTTTATGTAAAGAAATATTTATCCTAGATTAATAGCTGAGCATGCTCAGTGATTTCCACGTTATCTGAGTGCACTACAATCCCTGCTCATAAACATATTCATTTGAATAATATTTTAGAAAATTATCTACATATTGTTTTTTAAAGAGTGATTCCTGATATTAGAAATCAGTGGTTTAGTCTCAAATTAAGAAGTGATAGAACGCCCTAACCTGGGTGACAAAAATGTCACTGTTTTAAGGAGGGTTTTCCAATTTTGTCTTATTTATTTCTCATGAAAAGGAAGCAGAGCTGGAACGACATTCTGGATCCACTACATCCCTGCAAATATTCAATAAACAGATGTGTTTCTGTTGAAACAACACGAAGCAAAACCAAAACCCATAAACAGCCCATGACAGAAAGCAAAGAGAAACGGAGCAAGGAAGTGGACTTGGGTTGGGAGGGAGGGAGGGGAAAAGGACCATGTCTTTTTCTTGCAGTTGGTCCTGTGCCAACCAGTGCTGGGTGGAACGCAGCTCTGGAACCTCGAAGTTCAAAGGGAAAAAGAGTTGCTTTTTATCTCCCGATTCTTGTGCAGTGGGCGAATTTTGATGCCTTCGAGGGCTTCCCACTTTGCAGCTCTAACATGTGTCTCTTGTACTTGTTAATTAATTCATTTTCTGTCTTCTTTTCTCATTTTTTATTACTTTTTTCCCTTTTTCATTGATTATCCAACTCTCAGAGCGGGAAAGTAAGCAAATAAGATTAATAATGAAAATACATGTTTAAAAAATAATTTCAGGGGGTGCTGCAGCTCTAATGGATGGTCCGCCACTGCTTGTGGGATTTTTTTTTTTTGTTGTTGTTGTTTTTAAGATGATAGACAGCTACTTGTCTCATTGGTTTCGTGCCAATGTTTGTTATTCTGCTGTAAGTGCTATTGGCAAATTGCGATTTACAATGATATGAAAAGAAGACCGAAGCATTTCTGTTTCAAGTATGAATCTCAAATATTTGATTGATTCAGATTGAACAATTTTCTGATGTATGAAGATATACATCCCGATTTTATTTACTCACTTATTCGTATTTGGTTTATCGATTTTACTTCGTAGCAATTGAATATGTTGTTTATGTATATCTATTTACTTTTTTAGGATAATGTACTGAAATTAGTATAACTGTTTATATTTTGTTAATAGGGCAATTTTGGTGATGTTTACAGAGCTCAGTTAGCCAATTATCCGGAAGAAGTAGCTGTAAAAACATGTCATGTTAACTTACCAGAAGTGCAAAAACGAAAGTTTTTGCAAGAAGGACGCATTTTAATGGATTATAATCATCCTAATATTGTCAAATTCATTGGAATTTGTGTTCAAAAATTGCCTTATATGATTGTCATGGAGCTTGTGCCAGGTATTTAATTAAGGCCTTATATATTTATCGTCATATTGTATTTTAAAGTTACAAAGACAGCTTTTCCTAAATGTTTGACGACTTTTTTTTAAAAGTTTATATAAAGAGTGAATGATCAGTTATCAGACATTGTTTGTAACCTGAATTGTCCATTAATCGAATCATTGATTTAACATAGATTTTTTTGCTTAATTCATTCTCTATCTCCTTTCCATGAAAAAAAAATACAGACTTTCTTACTTCTGCATTATAATCAACAGCAATAACATATGTCCCTGGCTTAGTTTTTATGGTCAACACAGTTTTTTGGAACTTGACTCTTTTTAGCTCTTGTGACATTATTATTTAAAAAAAATAAAAGTTCAAAAAAGCACTTCCAGAACTTCAAAGAATATAAATCAGCTGTGTGGCACATAGAAGGGTCATGTATGCAATCCCTGTGGCAGAAAATTATTATGCTTTCTGCGACAAACTTCATTAATACCAAAATCCTTCTGCAAGAATGTTAAGTGAAGTAAGAATTTATGGACAATTCTATGAGCATTTCATAAATAAAGTAAAATAATTATTTTAACAAATTCAGCTTTATTTAGTGTTTAAATAAAACACATATATATATCGACTGCAGAAAACAAAACTAGTTCTGTGGAATGATCTCTGTGCTTTGCGTGAATATATTAATTCTCCCAAAAATTTACAGTAAATTCTCGATTATCTGGCATTCAAGTATCCGGAAAGCTCAACTAACCAGAAAAATTAGAAAATGAGTTTTTCTAAAAATTTTACAGTGTACGCCACAGTACTGTGGCGTACACAGACTTGTTTTATGGGGGGATTTGAAAGCAAAAGTGAGGACCAAAAAAAAAAAGGTCCTCACCTTTTGCTGAAGAACGAGAGCTAAAAAAGAAATGAACAACCAAAAAAGGTAAGGGACAGAATCGGTAAAAAAAAATGGGGGTTACTTCAGGTTGGTAAGTCTCTTTTCCTTTATTTATTTACTCTCCGAATACCAGCAGATGTTGATTCTGATTATGCAATATCAGGTGGGGGAGAATTGGAGAAGCATATTGCGCAATAAATGACCCTTGTAATTTTTTAAAAGATAATTAGTTTTGATATTCAATCTAGGATTTGTTTATGATTACTTAAAAGAGTTTTTTTATGTTTGCTGAGAAGAATATTTTTCAGTTTCGTCGGCTATTTTTATATGTTTATGTTTTTACAATCTGTATATTTACGGTAAAAATTCAGCGACAGATCATACTTTTTTTTTACCATCAATGTTAAATGAAAATCTTCATAATATGTTTTGTAAATATAATGTCATGAAAGATACAGAAGTATTCTTAAAAATTATATTTAATGCACATTTCAAAACGACAAAAACAAAATTATTTGGCCTATCTAAAAAAAAAAAAAAGCTACCCCCCCCCCCCCCACACACACACACATTTTTCCCGTCACACTCAACTATCCGGAAATCGGCGTTTCCCGAGCATGCTGGTTAGTTAAGCTTTTACTGTAATTTGTTTCCAAAGTGAAAGACTTTCTGCAAGAAACCTTTGCTGTTCTGTGTCATTGTCGCCATGTCACCGTGATTGTGCCACGAGGCGTGCAATCGCCGGACTGTCTTTTCAGAAATTGTTCATAGGTGTATAAATGTTCGCACTTTCCAATTTCATTTATCATTTCAATTTTCGTTCTCATCTGTTTGCATGGTAAATTTGCTGCTGCTTCTGGCAACCATCTGATATATCATTTTAATCCGTTCATCTTTTATTTGGCAACACCAACAGGTGGTAGAAAGTTGTAGATTTATTTTTAGATTTTATTTATTTATTTTTTGTTTGTATGTAAGCTTTATTACTGCATTTGTCTCGAGTTTTGCATATTTGTAATTTCAGGTGGATTTTGTAAGTTTTTAAAGTTTGAAATATATTTAAGGCTTATTTTTGAGACGGGGATACTTGCGTATGATTTAAACCTACTAATGCAAGATTATTTATTCGTCAGTATTATAGTAAGCCATTTCGTCTGTCTTCTAGGTGGTTCTCTTTTAAACTATTTGCAAAAATATGGTGAAACCTTGACCCAGGATCAACTGCTTTCATTTTGCATTGATGCGGCTGCTGGTATGGAATATTTAGAAAGCAAGAATTGCATTCACAGGTAAAAATAATTCTGAATCAAAATTTGAAAATTATACATTTGTTTTTGATGATAATAAGTACATAATTTAACTAACATGCTTTGATTTACTTAGTATTACTTTCATTAAACTTAAATGTATGCTTGTTTGACTTGCAAGTAATTTTATGCACTGTCTTTGTTTCTTTATTTAAGGTTTTCTGTAATGATTTTCCCCACACTTCAACTAGAATTTTCAACTGATTTTTATTTTCTTGCATGGGAAGTATACCAAAGAAAGTTTAAATTTACTGCGCTTTATAATCCCTCATAGATATCAAATATCTGTTGCTTTTTGAAGATGATCTTCTTTAACTGGTTTTGAGTATTGATTCATCTCTATATAGATTAATTTTTAATTTGGATTATGGTAAGTGATGTAATTATTTCTAAAAATTGTCTGCCCTCACCAATGGCAGCCATGTTGGAAGAATCATCAATTCTCGATTCCTAACAGTAAGGGATTCGTCAACTCTGCAATGATTTGTTTCATAACGATGTATTTGCACTGTAAAAAAATAGAAGGGAATGCTTTAGTATAGGTACAAAAGGTTAACAAAGTAACAGTGTATTATCATTTGAGTGTACTGTTTATATTTGATCCTTATATGCGGTAGATGTTAAGTACAGTAAAACTTCGATTAACCATCACTCGTTTAATTGTCAGTCTCTGTTATCCATCATTATCTAAAAAGGTTCTTAAACATAATGTTTTGTATTGTAAAATATTTAATTATGTTCAAGTTTATGCTATTCAACTTATAATAGTAATATTATTTTTTTCAATATTTAGACTTAAACAACTCCACCTATAACTTATGAATTACAGCAAAAGCTTAACTAACCGGCATGCTCGGGGAACGCCGATTTCCAGATACGTGAAAACTCCGGATAGTTGATTGTGACGGGAAAAATGGGGAGGGGGTTAGATTATAGCCTTTTTTTTTACCGATTCAGTCCCTTATCCTTTTTTTTTTTTTTTTTTTTTGGTTGTCATCTCGTTTTTTGGTGATAGGTGGGGACCTTTTTCTTTTCTTTGGTTTTCACTTTTGCTTTTGAATCCCCTAAAAAGTCTATGTATGTCACTGTACTGTATATTGATTTTTTTTTCCTTCTGCGCCCCTCCATGCGGAGCGGATGTTGCATTCCAGAAATAAATTGTCCGCGTGAATGGAACGGCGCGCGCACATGCTAAATTTTGGCGTGCGGATATACAATTTTTAGAAAAACTCATTTTCTAATTTTTCCGGTTAATTGAGCTTTCCGGATACGTGAATGCTGGATAATGGAGAATTTATTGTATTTTAATTTTATTTTAACTTTGTACTGTATGGCAACAGGATGTGAAAGAAAAAAAGATATGTTTGTTTGGAATCTGGTTTTTTTTGGTTAAAGAACTGTAATGCGTAATCAAAGCTGTTTTTGAACTTAATAAATATTTATTTTTGTATACTTTAGTGATTTGATCATTCATCTGGAGATCGTTCTGATCATTCAAACGATTTAAGTATAAAAGACATCCGTGAAATAATTTTAGCTGCTATTATTTACACATAGGTTTATAGTATTACCATACTTTTCATTACAATACTACTCTTATATTAAGTGTATATAGATCGTTTCGTAAAATTAAATACAATGTGTATGTATTGTTCATTTTTAAAGCATTTTATTTTCTTACTATGCCAGCAGTGAAATGACACTGCTGTATGTATTATGGACATTTCTGTTATCTGCCACGGCCCTGGTCCAAACGGTGACATTTAATCAAAGTTTTACTGTATGTTCTTATGACTAAGCAATTTAAAATTTCGGTTGCCATTTTATTGTTTGTATACGTAAATGAGGGTGGAAGCTGGAGACTGCTTCATTAATAAAAAAATAAACTAGGGATAAAAAAAAAAGTGGGTAAAATTTTAAAACATTCTGTTTCTTTTATTTTTATTATTTTTTAATTGATTACTTAAAGAACACCGATTCAGATCAACTAACAAAAATGGACTGTAACAAAACATTTTTTTTTTTCCTGTGAATTCTTTGTTTCCATGCTGAATGCATCATCACATATTTCTTCGGTCTATTTATCTTCTGCTATTGCTGTCGTAAACAGAAATACCTAACTTAAAAGTAAGTGAGTAAATTTTTGCTCATGTTATTGATTTTTTTTATTTGTATAATTCCCGTAGGGATTTGGCTGCAAGGAATTGTCTTGTTGGTGAAAATAACATAGTGAAACTCTCCGATTTTGGGATGTCTCGCGAGACCATGGAGTATGTCGCAACTGATGGAATGAAGCAGATACCAATTAAATGGACTGCTCCGGAAGCTCTGAATTATGGTATTGTTATTAATTTGGCAGTTGATGAGAATTAAAATTCTCTTGGGTGTTTTGTGCACCGTGTTGAAGCACATTTTTTGTAAATACTCAGCAATTCATGTTAAGTAAGATTATTTTGCTAATTGTAGGTATGAAACAAACTTGTTCCATCTGGTTTTTCATCTAGTTTTAAAAGAGCTAATGTAATTCGTTTACATTTAAAATGTGTATAATTAGTGAATGTTCTTTATCAATATTCAAAATTATGCAACAATTTACAAATTCTGTGATTAATTTGAAATTTATGAGTTTATATTTGAATTCTGAAAAAGATTTTTTTTCAGGACGTACTGAATTTTTTTTTTTTTTTATTCAACTCGATTGTTAGCTCGGCCTGTTAGTTTGTTACTTATTTATAATTTGTTATTAAGCTATAAAAAGAATTGTGATCAGCTTTAAAATAAAACATTCATTATAATTAATAAATCAAAAGTAAAATATGAAACCAGACATGGTTCAAAACTGTTCTAAAATTTACCTACCTCATATATCCTAACCAGAAAAGTGCAGTATTTGCTCCATGCTTGAATTCCATTGTGTTAATTTAAGCCTCTGAAAAAAACATAAGGTCAGTATTTGCTCCAAACTACTGCATTTTATTTTAAGAAAACATGAATGTTTCTGAAAGTCTTGAATATGTGCTAATCAGTTACTAAAGGAGTTTAAAGTGGAAGTTGCTTTTCATGAAAATTTTCATTTGTGGTATTTTTCTATATATTATAAAACTCTGCATTTTATTAAATAATTCATCTTTTAATTTATAAAAAAAAGGGGAAAGCATTCTAAAGTTTTGAATATCAATGACTTATTGCTATATCATAATTTCGAAGACCCCTCAGTAACTATGCTTATGCAAATAAAATGACAATTTTTTGCATAACCAATCCTGAATATGATTGATCAGTTTCCATACTTCTTTAACGGGCTGTGACTTTTCAGATATGAGATAATAAAGCCATTTTTATGATATTTCACTGGAAATCAATGTACCTGTCTACATATATGCACATTCATTTGGAAAAATGTATTTAGAGCTTTGTGTTTATATTTTAGGTACCTACACGACATTGTCTGATGTCTGGAGTTTTGGTATACTAATGTGGGAGGTATATTCACTAGGTAGCATTCCGTATTTTGGTCTTTCAAACAACAAAGCCACAGAGGCAGTTGAAAGGGGTAAGACTAGATATAATCGAACTCTTGTAGTCACAGAGTATTTGTGCTGATGTCCTGTTTGCAATGTTTTATGCGGGGGAAAAAACCCCTTTTTTCTGTGTCATTAAGTATAAAATTTTTCAAAAATTAATTTTCGGTGTAAAATTGTATTATTTGTATCATGTGTAAGCAAGTCTTGGAAATAAGGTTGTCTTTTACAAATTCAAGTTTACATTGCTGCTGAATTTTATAAATTAATTTAATTAAGGTTTACGAGTGTTAAGTTTTTGGTTTTAAGAACTGGGCGGAAAATCTGCATTTGCCTCCTTTTCATTTCTTGCATGACTGCTTTCACCGATTGTGTGCATAATTTTTTTTTAATGTGCAGCTGCAAAACGTTATAAAAAATTTGATCAGGCGGCGTGATGAAGAGGACTCTGATTGGTCCAAAGATTGACAACTTTTCAGCGACGCAAATTTCTTTTCAATGTTTTTGATGGACAGATTTCACATTATGGTGTATTTTTAAAATTAGCAGATCAAATTTCGTGACCAAAATATATTTCCTTCGAAAATCATGTTTATCAAATATGATAACCTGAATTTTTCATCAGTCGTTTTCAATTTTTTGGCTTTGTTGCAAATAGTTTTAAAAAGTTATTAACTTTTTTAGTTGCTGTGTACTGGTGAATTTGATTTTTTGTACATTATTAAAAAAAGTTTTAGTATTATGCTATTTTTTAGATCTGGTAATTACTGCATTTAAATAAAAATAGTCTGATTTTTTTTCATGTATTGGTTAAAAATTGTTATAACAAATATTCAATACACATTAAAATGGTTTAATTTTTAGTCCTTGCAAGCTAAATCTCGCATTTTTGGTATTTTTTCGATATATATTTTACTATATTTATAGAAATGAATTTTTTATTACTGATTTATAGCTAATGTTACATTTGTTTTTTCTCCTTTAAATTAAATTTCTATATCATGACATTGTTAATTTTTAGGCTGACTTGTATTTTGGAATTGTTCAGTTCATTCTAAGTGAAAGGTAAATACAAATAAATCAATGTCTTGGGGGGGGGGGAATGAGGAATTAAATTATATGATGTGAGAATAGGAGAATAAGTTAATCAAATAATATGTCATAAGGTAAAGGTTCATGTTTGCTATTAATATATAAGGGAAAATTTCAAACAAGGAAGTTTATGAATTCATATCTTATAACATATTTAATCTTTTTATTATAACATTAAATATTTGATCATTTTTAATTGTTACACCCTGGAAGAAATCCTAATCGCAGTAAGATTTATTTTAATGTGTTAAGTTAAAAATATTTTTAAAGAAAACATACAATTAACATACATACATAACATACATAATTACATACAAAAAACATATAAGGCCATATTTAAGTAATATAATCTTAATACTAATAATCAATTCATGGTTGACAAAATTCATGTATTTTTATGTTTTTGTTTTTTGCATAACAAGAATGATTGTTTTTTTTAAAATCAGTTTTTATATAAATGAAATAATGGAAATGACATAATTGGAAGTCCCTTTATTAGACATCTTATGAATTACAGCATCAGAGAGTTCACAGGTTGTGCTATTATTACTAATATAATAGCCCAGATCTTTAGGTAACGCTCTGATGACACCAACAATAAAACTCGAGCCATAGCACTGCGAGACGTTAAACAGCATTATGTCATTGTTAAAAAACGTAAACTTCAGTCAATTTAAATTTAAAAGAGTAATCGTCGTTCTAATTTCAAATTTAATATCTCCAAAATAGTGAAATAAAATTTGCTATCGATTGATATAAAATTTATCTCGCTATGATCCATAGTTCCCGAGAAATTTTAAATTATAATAATCATATGTTTCAAATTAATTTCCGTTTTTCAATAGAAAGTAGTAAATTAACGTCAGTGGTATGTCATGCGCATGATATAGTTTTCTCATTATTTATTGCAATCATGATGATATAATGTGATAATATTTTTTGGTAACGTTTGATAAGCAGAGAAGTGCTTTGTTTTGAAACTAGATTTTCTGTCCATCTAGATTATATCTACTAGACTTTCTAGATTTTTTTAGACCAAGAGGTGTTTTGAATAAAGAAATATGTAAATAAAAAATATATATTTCCTGTCATAAAACATATGTTTATTTTATTTGTTTTCAAGCAATGTTAAACATTTCTCTCGCATATACATATGTCTTATTTCATTCGCATATACATATGTCAGATTTAATGGGAAGTCTCTCGAATGAAGATGCAATTTGCACCCGTCATACCATGATGCGTGATTTTCTAATTTATTAAGAGTATGTGTGGCAGATTTGTGATTTTCTAGAACATGCAAAGTATTATTCACAACTCTGATTCTGAAAATGGGAGGAATTTCCTTTGTCAGAAAGGATCGAAACGTCAATTTATGATTACCCCAGGAATACAAATTTGGATTTAATCAGAGATTCTTAGCTATATATTCTGACCCTGAATATACATGAATTTTGTTGAAATTCATGAAGAATTTAAATTTGCATAAACTGACGGTGCTCACATTTGTTGGGATCCTTCAATATTTGTAAGAGGGGAAAAAAATTGGAAAACCATCTTGATTTGAGGCACTTCATTCAACCATTTTCCAAATAAATATTTTTAACTAAATTTCTTTTATTATTAAATAATTAATGCTTTTTTTAGATTAGTTTATTTTCTTACATTTGGGTGTCATGAAAAAATTTTGGCCATAGATGCGTTTGTGGGATTTTCTAACTGTCAAAACATGGTTACCAGTGGAAAAAGTTTAATAAGCCCTATATTCAATGAGTGATTCTTACAACTTTTAGATTTTCAAGGTGTCTTTAAAAAATGTGTGTATAATTAAATCTTACAATAATTGATGATTTGTTTTATATTATAGCAGAATACCAAGCATTGCTTGGTCTTTTTAGTATCAAAACGTTGCGGGAGACAGGAAACTATGAACACAATGTCACTCTCGGGAAAAGTAAAAATAATTCCTGCTAAAATGGAATAACTGAGCCAAATCAATTTCTGTTCCTGAAATAAACTGTTAACCATCTGCTTTTAAACTTTTTTTTTTAGTTTTCTTTCAGAATTCTGTTAATGTGTTCTGGTAACAGTTCTTCATCTATGTTCTTGTTCGTGATGTGTTTATTTGTGTATAAAATTTAGGTAAGTGCTCCAGTAGTGGGCCACGTACCAGTAGTGGGCCACTTGAATTTTTAAGTTGAAAAACAAAAAATTCCAACATTCCAGTGAAATAAAAGATCTGCCTCTGGTAGGCTGAAACCCTTATCAACTAAATACCAAAGGCACAGCCTTTATTTCCTGTTTAATTAGGAGGTAGAAAGTTTGTTGTTGAAGTTGGTCTCTGAGAGAAGCATTTTTAGCTTATTCTTAGCGATTTCCTTAAGAAGTAACTCTTCATTCAACTATTTTTTAACATACATTCTATTTGTTTTTAAACTGAATTGTTCTTGATATTATTTGATTATATAATGAATGTATTATAAACTATCTTTAAATTAAATAATATTGATAATTTATGGAGAGTGAAGGATGGCCCACTTTTGGATCAATGTTTTACTAAATGGTCCAGTAGTGGGCCTAGGGAGGCCAGTACTAGAGTACATGTTTTCTCTCAAATAGACTGTTTTGTGATATTTAATAAGAAGGTTATATCTTGTAAAGTCTTTTTATTTAATTAGATTTGCTTTATTTTTATCAGAACCAGTAGTAGGCCACATGGCCCACTTCTGATACACTACTGGTACACTAATGGAACATTCTGGCCAATTATTTGAATAATAAACATTTTATAGTACTGCTGAGGAAAAGACAGATGTTCAAGAATCAGTTGGGCTCTGTAACTAGGCAGACAATAATAACTATCGCATTGCTGGACCATCGAAAAATATTCCATCACCATTTAAAAGGGCTCTTTTCTGGCTGCAGAGGGAAGAAGGTAAAAGAAAAAAAAAAGATTTATTCAACATAAAATAACAAGATTTAATATCCATAATGCCCCAAACAGAACTTAAAATGAAAGATTGATAATTAGTATATACTTTTAATAAAAAATTGACTGTTAGAGAAAAAATGTAAATCTCATATGAATAGAATCTATAAATAAAAGATTTCACCTATATCAAGCCATTTTTATTGCATTTTTTATAGTGTATAATGTTAATGTTACTATATATAATGATTTTATTCTTTTTTCTTTGGCACAATTGACAAATCTGGGTGGCCCACTTTTGGTATGCCCACTACTGGTACATCAAAAGTTTGCTATGCCCACTTCTGGTGCATAGGAGTGATCTAAGTTTTTAACTTTTAAAAAATTATATTACAATTATTTTGATATTTCAGGTGATTATTATTTTAAATAAAAGTTTGAACAACCATAAAAAAATACAGATTAGTGAAACTTCTCAAAAGTTTAGATGTTAATTGAAGAAATACCCTTAAGTGGCCCACTACTGGAGCATTTACCTTAATTGTGAAAAGTTTATTCAAGTTATATGGAAATGAAAATGGTTTCATTGAAAAGCCGATTTTTCAAACTTTAAGGTAGTGTAAAAATAGTTTTTGTGAGATAATATTTTTGGAAGATTTCGCAGAAAAATGCCAACTTATTGCTTGTAATTAACTTTTGGGTTTTGAAAAGTTGACAGTGATCTTTCTCTTGTTTCAAAGAGCAAATGTACTAAATTTCACCAAGATTGGTCAAAACCTTTGGATTTGTATAAGGTACACACAGACACTGTGCTTTTTATATATATAGATCTGGCATATTCAATGCTATTTTGGTATAATTATTGAATGTTAAGCAAGCTACAAGTTTTTCTGTTGTTTTTTGCAGGTTATCGTCTTCATGCTCCTGATAATATACCGTCTGCTGTGTACGATTTAATGATGAAATGTTGGGAATATGACCGAAATAATCGACCGCATTTTTCGGAAATTCATTCTACGCTGCGTATTTTGGCTGCTTCCAGTCAAAAGGAAGACAATGTTGAAGTCTAAATAGCTTTCCATTTTTACTGTTAATGTACAAGGAACAATTTCAAAGAAAGTTTATATTTTTTAAAAACAGAATAATTGGATCGCATCAAGTTAGAATCCATTTTAGCGTATACAGTAGGTGGTTTAGCTGTGATACTTATTATTGTTTTGTCTTAAGTCACTGAAGTAACAAATCAAAAATTTTATAAAACATGTTTGTTTAATATGTATATAAATACATAGGAAATTTAACTCTTTTTATCATGAAAAATTATTCTTCATTTTAGAATATTATTTTTTTCCCCCTGCATGTTATTTAAAGCATCATGTCATTTTAATATATTCAGATTATTCTTCTCAAAAGTTCTGAAAATTCATGTGCTATCTGAAATTAGTATTAAACAATCATAGTGCTTAAGGGAAAATAGCACACTACTTTTCTATTTATATGGATTTTGTTTTTTCTTTAAGATTTTTATAGCAAAGCAATATTCACATTTAACTTGAATATACAACAGCATTGACCTGTATGAAACCTTATTTACTAACATTAACGGAGACAAACTTTTTTGCAGTATATTTATTATTTTTTTCCAGTTGAGAAGAAAAGCCAGTTTTTAAAAAAATCTTTTAACAGTTTTCATTTGAGATTTAAGGATGGGACAGACGCAAGCATTGAAGTTTAAAAGAAAAAAAGTAAGGGCAGTGCCCTTTACATCAAATTAAATACATTAGAATCATTGTAGTTTCATCACAACTCACCTTTCTAGTTTGAAGGACAGTCAGTAAGTGAAGTCGGCAGACGTGCCGAGATCCAACTGGTGGCATCTAGGGACTGGACCATGCTAAACCATATTTATGGATGGTTTCTTTCCTTTATTTAGTTTCAGTTTGCCACCTTCTGTAAAGATAAGTTTAAAAAAATGACCGATTTTGCATGTTAATAGTCTATGTGCGATTGAGTTTATGTTGGTAACACTTATAGCATTGAATTGCATTTCTTAGATTTTTTTATCAATTTTTTTTTTCTAGTGAAGTCCAAAATGGCTTTTGCTGTGAAAGACTTTGAACTTGAATTGTCAGTTGTATTTTCTTTTTGAATTCTCTGCAGAGAATTATGTATATATATTGCTAACCATCAAGGTATGAAACTGATCCCCTAAAATGTAAAAGAATCAGGATTTATCAAAAGAAGCAAGCTAGATTTTCTCCTCACATTTGTAATTATGAATGCTCGTGGTGATTTTGAAGCAACTTTTCCATTTTATTTAATGGGGGGGGGGGGGTCATTTGGAGCATTTGTGAACTGGTTCTTGGATTTGACCTTAATGTATTCAAAGTTAATCTGAATTATTTTCTTACAAAGCTGTTTAGCTAGCAACTATTGGGTATCTTTATAAGCTACTTATGGCATGAAATTTTTCATTTTAGTGCATTTTCCTTCTAAAAAGTGCTTTGTAGTTTTGTAAATAATCAGTTTTCATTATTACCTTGAAGTATTGTGTGCTGTCTTTGAAAATATATTTTAATTCAACTTAAAAATTCTCTGAGAATTTTCTGTGTTGTTTCAATTCTGTTATAACTCTAATAGCAAGACGAAAATAGTTGAGAAGAATAATCTGCTACAAATTAATAACTTGACGATGAAAAGTCTTTGCATTCCATGTCAGTATTAGTTAAAAATTGGTTACTAAATTCTGTTACATCTTTTTTGTATCAGAATTGTGCTTCATTGTGAAAATTTTCAGTGGCCGAGAAGAAAGTACAAAAGTTAATAATTTTTTGTCAGTATTTTATTGAGTTTTCTTATCCAACCGTGCACTTTGAAAATGAGAGAAAGTAGACCTACTGTGTACATTTTATAAGGAATTAAAAGCTTCCAAATGCCTTTCAAGCCAGTAATTTATCATTCCTGTAACTGTCGATTCTTGTCAAGATGTTGTAGTTTTGCACAAGGTCTAGGCCTTTTGGATTGCATAATTCAGAATGGAATTATAACACAGTAAAATAAGTTTCTAATAGTATTTTATCTGTTCTTTATATTTATATTATATCTTGGGAATTTTTCGAAGTAAACATACATGATCAACTCTATTTTGTTTTCTATGTTATTATGCTAGGTCTATGTATCTATGATACATTAATAGTATTAGAACAAAGTTTTTTATTTTGTTTTTGGAATTTTTTAATATACTTTATCTCCTTCTCAATTGTTTCTTTAAAATGACACCGTAAGAACGAAATGATTACATTTTATTCTAGGAACATATTTATTCTGAGAACATTTCTCAATGTTCTTATCAATTGAAAGATGCATGAATTGGTTTTCCTGGGTATTATTTTAATTTTTTTATGTAAAGAAATTGAATTTTTAAAATATCCCTCATGTAGTTTCATTGAGAAATCTTTATTAGATAGGATTTTTTTAAAAAAATACTTCCTTTTTTCAGTGCCTTATACTTTTATATCAATTAGGTGTATGCATTTTATAAAGTACATTCATTTATTTGATTTAGTCTTCTTTAATGTCTGCTTTTCATAAAAAAATGTAATTTTGAAAGACTTTAATTTAATTAGCTAAATATTACTCTGTTCCCTTTAAAATGGAATAAAAGAGAAAGTAATAGCCAATGACTATGCTTTTCACTTACGTGGTTCTGTGTAGAGCTAAAGAATTCGTTGCAAATGATAGGAAGTTTTTATACAAAAAAACAACAGCCAAATTGAATTCTGCTTTCGGGAGTCGATTCATGTAACATCACAGTTGCAATCAAATGTAATTGTGGACTTTGTGTTGTGCAGTAATGGGACTTTACATCCTTTACCCCTTCCAAGAAACGCAATGGTCTGGCACAAAATGCTTGATGTGCTTTCTAGTGAGCATGAATTGACTCCATTACATGATTATCAGCAGCATATTCTTATTGCACTCATCACCAATGCTGTAACCTTAAAGAATTGCATGTTGGTATGTTTGTACTTGATTTTTGATGATTCTTACAGTTGCTTTTTCGTGGTATTTCCGGAAAGCGAACCATCTGAATAAAATCAGTCGTGACGGAGTTGTCGTTACACTTTGAAATTTCGAGGCAAACCCGAATTAACCCTCTGAGCTGCCACGCTGACTTTTTCCATTCTTCATTTCAGTTGAGAAGCAGATGATTCATATTTTTCGTATATTCTCTTAAAATTCCAGAAATAAAAGATTTTAGAGATTTGATAAAATATAAAAGAAATTGATTTGTTTCACTTCTAAAACTAATTTAAAGCTGTCACATCAAAATTTTGGTGCTTGGAGGGTTAATAACTGATGACTTTACAGATTTTTCTGTAATATTATTGCTCATTGAGTATTATGCAAATAGTTATATTTATTATATTCTGATCTCTCCTTTGGAGCATTTAGGTATAGATATGCATCGTGTATTTAAGCATATGTTTAGCATTTTATGAAGCTTAGAACATCTGTAGTATTCATGAGAGAACTATGTGATTTTTGTAGGAGGATTCTTTCATTAATCATGTTCCTATTAAAGTCTTGTAGTATTCTTGAGGATTTTAGCTGTGTGTCTTATTTTTAACTGCCCGAGGCATCTTTTGTTTACAGTTTTCATTTCATTCCAGTTGTAGCTTTTACAGATTTGTTATCTGTATGTAATATGTAGTATTATGATGTTTTAACTATTCCCAGTGATATACATATCAGTGATTTCTGATGAAACAGTATTATATCTCCAATGCTTTTTTAAAAAATAATGGTGAAAAAGAACATTTTTCTCCATAGTTATTGGTCATTAATTGTTTTAAATAAATGCAGTTAATTTATATCCACAGAAGGTAGTCGCTTAAAAATTTATATATATTTTATGCACATAGAGAAGGAAAACGTAGGAAAGGAGAAAGTTTCTGACAATTATATAAAAGTAAATTAAAAAGTTAAGCTGTGATTGCTGAGTTCTAATAAGATTCCTTTGTTAAAAATCTGTAAATAAACCAGACTCAAGAATGTATATAACTTCACTTCAATGCCTCTCTACTCAAGTCAATTGTATTTTTTGTATGCAATTGGCAAAAAGTTTTTCAAACTTTTTTTTTCTTTTTAAGAAAAAGGCAGAAGCTTTGAGACTTGTTTATATAGTGTGATAAAAATCTGTTATGAAAAGATTCATGTTCTTTTTTTCTTAATTCTATTAAATGAAGGATGGCATTAATATTATTAATAATTCTGGTGTTTAAAAATTTTATCTTTTATCAATTAAACTGTGAATGTGAGGAAAAGTGAATAAAAATAAATTAATAATGAAAAATAAATAGGAAATGTTGAGTCAGCTGTGCAACTGATTTAATTTCAGTGTTCACTTAATTAAAATGCCTCCTTTAATGAGAATGATAGGCTTTTTTTTTTTCAAAAAAATTGTGATAAGAGACCCCTTGATCCAATATATGATAATTTATTGTTTGGAATATCTGATTTATATTGATTTTAATTGTAGGAAAATGTATAAGTACTAGCAATTAAATAATACTTATGGAAGCTCTTTAATGTATTTATTTATTTAAATTTTCATAAATTTTTTGTCCTTATCCGTTTCTGATAATATCCATACCGAGTCATACCTGACTTAAGCTGAATACAATTCATGATTTTAAATTGATTCAGTTCTTACTCAAAAGGGGAGAGAAAAAATAAATAAAATAAAGGGGAAGTAAAATGTGGAAAATTCTGCATCATTAAAAATTTGTATTTTTTTTATATTAAAATTTTTTTTAAAAAATTGAAAGAAACTGCAGTTTCCGTGTATTTTAAAATATAAACGCTTTTTTCGAACATACTACATGGCTTTATAGCTTTTAATAGTTATTGTACAGTGAAACCTCTTCGAACGGCCACCCCTCTTAACGGCCAATTTTTCGTGGCACAGATTTTTTGGCCCATAGACCTAATGTTAAAATAACCCCTATCAACGGCCACACAACCCCTCTTAACGACCGCCGGGTGGGTTCGCCCATCCCATTTAACAAACGCATCGGCTAGAGATTTACTTTTTAAACTGAAAAACGAACTTAAAAAAATGGTTTTTTTCCGAGAAGGGTAAAAAATCACAAATTGTATCCTTTTTTCAAAAAATTATTAAATAAAGTACTATTTTCTCTTTAGATAAGTCTCAAACTTCATTTTAAATAAGAAATATGTGTCAGACTTGTTTATATTATGTATTATAGCAATTATCTTGTAATTGTAACGAAAACCCTTCAGAGCGGCCACCCCCTCTGAGCGGCCAATTTTTCTCGGAACGGAGGAGTGGCCGCTCAGAGAGGTTTCACTGTATGTTCTCTTTTTCCCTTTCTTTACCTTTGTTAAGCCCCTATCACATGGGAGTGATTTCCTTAGCTTGAGTTTTGCTATTTGAACTGAAAGTATTTCCTATTTATTTTGGGAGTCAAAAACTGGTTTGGGAGAGGAGAAACACGGTTTCTCTAGGAAAGTCCATCTGTGTGCTGAGGGCTCTAAGGAATTATTAGTTTTGACAGTTGCTAAAAATAACACGGCTTGCTGAACTGTGCATACCTAATAATAGACTCGTAAATAAATAGGATTTTATGCAGGGAGCTGTGATAAATTATTTTCATCACTCGTTTCATTTTATGTAGTAATTCTTCATCCGTTACATTGAAAAATTAGCTTCAAAAGAAAGTTCCAAAGAGTGTGAGTGTTTTATCTCAAATTGCTGATATGTTTTGTATTTATGGAATTTTAAGCAGAAAGAGGTATTTATTATGTGATATTGTATTTTACTCTATTATGTAAATTTTATAATATTTTATTGATGTTTTTTGTTCATATGAATTTAGTAGTCTTTTATAATTTTATTTCCACTTTATTTATTGTTGGGGTAAATAAATGTTTATATGTTGTTGTAATATTTAGACTTTATATATCTGTGCTTGTTCTGAGACTTTTTTTCTGAAGTTTATCTTAATTTTTAGATTATGTAGGTCTGTGTTACACAGTTCTTTGAATGAATGTTAAAATTTGTAATGCTTTGTGTTAGTATATTAGTATTTTGTATTGCTTATATTGATAAATTTTAAATCATCACATCAGTTTTGTAAATATTCTTTCGCAGTCATGGAAAGATTTTATTTCAAAAGTCGTTTAAAATTTTGGAAAAGTTATATATACATAAATTGATATTCATATTATGGTTTTATGCATCACAAAGATGAATTTCTTCAAATCATTAATGGTATTTATAACAGGAATGCTATTATATTATTTATTTAACTTAGGATTTTCATCAGAAAGTTCTTGTTCCGTAATGGTATTTCATTTTATTTATTTGCCATGTTATATGAAAAAATACTTTTGATTGTTTTTTCAGTTTCAAAAAAGTAAACTTATTTCCTGTTATTTAATTTTTATTGAACATTTTAAAATAGTGTTGATAATGTTTATGCAATATTTATTTATTGTCTTCTGAACATTTATATAAATACTCTTAATTTTCTTAAGTGTGTCTTGCCTTTAAATGCTAAAGAAATTTTGTTCTCATAATATACAAAATATTAATAAATTCTCTGATTTAGAAATATGTGAATTAAATTTTTTGAATAATAAAAGTTATTGCAATTAATTGCATAATTTGTTTCACAAGTGTGTTTTCATAAACTACTTTGTAAAATTAATTGTTTATTATGAAATTATTAATTTGTTATGAATCTTTTGAAAATGTCTAAGTAGAGTTTATAAAAATAAAGTATAACTAGTTTTTTTTTGGGGGGCGGCCCCGATAGCTATAATAATCAAATGATTGTGAAATTTTGCGTTAATTTGAAGCTGTTTGCACTGTGCTTTTATAGAGAGAGTATGTATGCATTTATAACTTGCCCCTTTTCTTCTTATCTACAATGAAAATTTAAAGAATTATCTGTCAAGTTATTTATGATTAATATTTTTATGTAAGCTATTGATTGTAATGAATATTTCACGCATATGGATAGAAAAAGGATAAATATGTTTGTTGTTTAAGAAAGCATGATTATATATCAGTTTTTTATTAGAAATCTTTTAACTAGTATTTTTCTAAGCTAGATATTATTAATTTTTGTTTTAAATTCATATTTTAATTATTTGTATTCTTATTTGAATTTTTTAATTAATTGCATATGAAATTTTATTTTATCTCTAAATAAATCAACTGTAAACATATTTTGATATATTTTAAAATAGGTTCTTATTGTGTTGTCACAATTATATGCTTGGAGCTTTTTTTTAAAATACTGTAAGTGTCTCTATTGTTTGTTTCCCTAATTTTCAATTCAACAGAATACTTCAGTCTATTTTATGATATAAAAAGTGTTTCAAATTTGAATGTGTTGATTATTTAATTGTTTGTAAAATATTCTTTTGTTAAAAATTTTTATGCATATGATTGTGCTTGAATATAATCTATTGCAGTTGACTAAAGCTTGTTGACACATTAGTTGTTTTTTAGAACAATTTTCATTTCATAAAGTACTAAATTTCTATTTTACTTATTTGAAAATTTAAAATGAAAAGGTTTAATTTAAGTTATTTATATGTTAAATTAAATCAATTTTGCACCTATTAATGTATTTGAAAATTCAAAATCTGAATTCAACTTTAAATTAAAAATGTTTTTTAAAACTTTTCTAATTCCCTTGCATTTGTAGAGCTTTATGTGAAAAGCAGTAAATTTGAAAATCTTTTTAATAGAAGGTAGTGAGAAAAGTGCAATATGAATTTTTGAATGATTATTTCATTTCATTGGTGGCGATTGGGGGGGAGGGATTCTTATGGGAAAATTAAACTTTTATTTCATTTTAGCTGCCTTAAACTAAGAATTATGAAGAAGCAATAGTGTCCAGGAAAGTTAGCAAAATTTTAAAGTTTTTTTGTCTACTCCCTCCATAGTGCTTCTATTTGTCTATAAATTTTTAGCCCCCCCCCCCTCTTCCATTTATAACTCCCAATCGCCATCCTGTTTCGTTTTAATTCATATCGTGACTTTTTTGGGTGACTTTTGATATTAAACATGTTTTGCCGTTTTTTCATTCAAATTTCAAAAGATAATGTTAATTTTTTTAGATTATAATTAAGAATATAATCTCTTTATAAACTGTTTGATGCATGCGGCAAATCAAAGTAACTATGCCTTACTTCTTTGTGTATGTTGTTGTAAATTGCATGGTTTCAAGTTGTTGATACATTTTACTGTTAAAATGTTTTTCTTTCCTTTTGAAATGTTATTCTTTCCTTAACTTTTTCAAAACTTATTTGTTAAAATTTTTTATCATTTCACATTTCTAAGTACAAATGCTCCTCTTTTTCAATCAAAAAATGTCAGTGAAACCACATATTGCTATGAATTCAATCTGGAGAAATCATAGTCTGTGAATAATGCTGCCTTATATGGCATGTATTTCAGTCAAAAGCAGGCTAAAAGCTGAATTTTGCCTTATGAAACACATGGTTCCCAATTTTCCAGTTCTTTATTATTACTTTGTATTAAAATCTTCAAATATATGGTGAGATGTTCAATTTCTTCTTCGTGAAGAATACAAAAGATTTCAGATAGATAAGTAAATGATTTCTGATAATTAAGTGGGTTTTTTTTTTATTGTTGTTATATTTCCAGAAATATAATTATTTCTGTTAAGAACAGTTAAATATCATTCCTAACTGAAAAATTCTTTTGTGAAAATTTTCTCTTTTTCAAGTACAGTCGACACTCGTTATAACGACCACACATCATAAAGACCATTCCATTATAACGACCAGTGATAAAATCCCCAACTGTGTTTCCCTATGCACTATGTTATTTTACTTCCGGTATAACGACCGTCCAGTGTCGTCTAATCCCAATACAACGTCCGAATTCAGCGAACACTCTTCCCGGTATTTTTCCAAACAGAACATGTTTCTAAATTGCCAAGCTTCATAGGTGTAGAGTATTTAGTGTTACAGTCCAACTTTGATGGGGGGGGGTGTGAATTACCACTCACCACAGCGCGGAAATTAGAATAGCCTAGGATAATAATAATAATAAAAAAAAAATGTTTCAAGTACTATTGAGACTTTAAAATGTTTTTTTGAAAGGCAGAACATTATTTATCATCTTTAACTGAAATGGAAAATTAAGTTTTGCAAAAAGCACGTATGCAGAAAAGACAAACAACCATTTCTGATTTTTTCTTTAGAAAATAAATGTTCTGTAAGTATATAACATCCTTTATTTTCTACTTTAAAATCTGTTTCAGAAATATATTTTTAATTGATAAAATTTTATTTTTAATGCCAATGATAAAAAATAAGTCGAGTATTTAGTTGGAATCTCTTTAAAAATCGCCTATTTATATGGAACTGCTGAGCGTGCATGTGTACAGTTTTTAATTATATCCACTATACCGACCACTTATTATAAAGACCTTTTGCTGTGGGACGCAGAGGGTCATTATAACGAGCGACGACTGTAGTACCTGTATTAGCTTAAAATCCTAATTGGTAAATATTCCCATTCTTATAAATTTTACTTACAGTTATAAATTTTGAGCATAACCAGGCTTCAGTGTTTGATGAAAGCTTTCTTTTTCTTCCAGTTTCATTTACTTTTAATGAAATTTGTTTATCAAAATTGTTTTGTTTTTGTCAATATTTAAATTTTATGCATTTATTATGTATAAAGTCACCTATGATCTTTTTTCTCTTGGGAACCATGTAATCTTTTGAAGAATCAACTAGTTGATCAACTTATCAATTAGCTGATGCAATGTCAAAAACTCTGTTGCTGTGTACCTTTTCTCTAGTCAGAAATATTTTTTATAAAAATTCTCTTTACCAACCATTGGAATGTAGTCATAAGTAAAAAGCTATTTGTATTTCTCTATATTTGTAATATTTAATATTAATGTATTATAGAAATGCAGGTCTAATGTAGAGACATTTTGTAATAAAAGTTTGCGATTTGTTGCATACGAGTATGTGTCGCATAGGTCAGATTTTTTTCCCCCTTTAATCCTTTCGTACAGTGAAATCTCTAAACTTAAAATACTGCAAAACTGTTATATGCGTTTTTAAATGTTTTTCAGAAATTCTTATTCATTTGCAGTTATGATAGGATTTTCAGTTAATGAAGTGTGTTTTGCACTAGATGACACTTCACTTCAAAATCATTTTTCGTCTCAGTAATTTTTATGGTTTTCTGTTTGAAGCAGTCTTGATTATGAATAAAATAAATAGCCTTTCAACATTTCTATAGCATGTATTAGTCTGGTTAATTAATGAATTTTATTATTGGCAGCAGGAAAGTAAACAAAATTGCATGTTCTGAATGGGGAAATACAATGTATATATTTTTTTGTTTTTATATTCAAATTAAAATCTGTAACCAATCTAATTATAATATTGCATGCTGGTTTCTTAAGTTTGAAAGGATTCATTAAAAATAATTTATGAATATGTTTAGTTTCAACATTTTAGTATTCCTGGAACACTTTCATCATGAGTAGTTAACTCAGAAAAGAAGGCTTTGGAAACTACGTAGTAATTAGGGATGTAACGGATATTCGGAAACTAGTCAGTATTCGGCCTATTCAGCCCTTTTTCCAAATAGCAAGCAGATATTCGACCAAATATATTTAGGATAAAAAGAATATTTTTTAAATACATATTTAACCAACAATATTGCAGAATTACATTTCAGTACATTTATTATCAAAAAATTCCCTAACATTTACCCAATTTTCAGTTTCTTAGGTGTATTTATTAAAGTTACATACTGTAAGATTTATCATTGCAAAGCCTGAAATCATTATGCAAGAACAATAATTTTTCAACATTTTCAGGAGCGAGTCTGTTTTGTTTGATTTCGTACACTTATAATATCAAGTAGGGATGTTGCAAATATTAAGTAAGAGGCCTATTTGGCCCTTTTTCCAAATATTCTGTCTGGTTGAATGTTAAACAGCAGATATTCAGCAGAATAAATTCAGGATAAAATGTTTTTTTTTAAAATGTTGTTTTAAATGTATTTAATAAAGAATATTACAGAATTACATTTATCATAAAAGAAAATCTAACATTTATCCAATTTGAAGTTGCATACTACGTAAGTGTATTTAATAATGTTGCATATCATTTATAGAAGTCTGTTCCGTACGGTTTCAGACATATTACGATCTTCAGGTGCTGTAAGATATTTTCTTGCTAACTTTGCAAATCTTGGAATTTTTTTCTGCCAATTAAGTGGAAACTTCATCCTACCTATTAGAAGTTCTTTATAAAAATAGGAATTTACTTCTAGCAATTTTAAATTTATCCATTCAATTTTCTTCTGTGTTTGTCATTGTCATGTTCTGCAATAATGGCTCTTTTATTTCTTTGAAGCAATTCCAAAATGAAAAGAATTTCTTATCATTGGAATTAAGGTATATATAAGGTAATATTTTAAATATATATAAAGATATTAATGTTTTTTTAAATATACAAATAATAAAAACTCAATTTTATTTAATCTTAAATTTTTCCATTTAAAATTTGAAAAATATTTTGTTTACAATCAAAAGTGAAATGTTTTTAAAAATTTGGTATTCGGTCGGTCGGCCAAATTACTATTCGTTACATCCCTAGTAGTAATATTTCAAAAAGCAGTATTTCCTTCTTCGTTTGAGAAGATCCAATATTTTTTTACATTTGGTATGCATTTTTGTTAAATCTCTTGAGCTCTCTGTTTATTTTCAGACATTTAATTAATACAAAAATATGCCTTTTGATATTGTGCATTTCTTACCTAAATAGAAGTTAGCCCCCTTCCCCCCAAACATTCAAAGTGGATTATTCTATTTTCTGAGTTAGAATTAACAAAAAAAAAAAAAAAAAAAAATCTTGGAGTTTACTTAATTAGGATCTCTAAACAGTTATGGAATGTTTTTGATAACTTTTTTTGCAAAGTAGATAGAAATATGTCAATGTTTAACTGCTTGAAATTCTGTAAAATTAATTAAACAATGTAAATAAGTGTATTGACAGTTTTGGTTTTGAGTGATTTGGCATTTCAAAACAAAACCCGAAATGAAAATCATATTGAAAGGTTGTTAGATACATCGTAAATGGTCATGAAAAAATATTTTCATTTCGTATCCAGTCAAATTAAAATGTAGGTTTATGGCTCTGTGTTCAGTTGTTTTTTTCATCATATTCTAAATTTTTTTTTTTTCTGCTTATTAGAATAGCAGCATCTAACTTTGTAGTCGATAATGATTTTTTAATTGCACATGTGAAGTTTCAAAAATTCTTGATGTCTATGATATAACTCAAATCAAATCTGTTTTGCATTTCAAAAGCTAAAATCGACTATGCTAACTTTAGTGGAAGTTCGTTTTATTTTTCTTAGGTATTTTAAGTGTCTTTATTTCATTTTTCAAATTGGATATGCATCTATTTAAAGATGTGCTTAACTTCGTGCTAGTATTACTTGCTGTAGAAGCTCACAAGCTATGGTCAGAGGTTGTAATTTTTTAATCACGGGGTGATGACATGATTTCACATCAGAGCATGAACTCCCATATACTTGATTGTGCAAGACTCAGATGATTTGTTTTACTACCCATTTCATTTGTATTACCCGCGTATAAAATGAGTTGCAAT